>NNCF01127336.1:275822-299668 GCA_002313205.1 Laupala kohalensis
AATACTACAAAACAATTTTCGGGTCTATTTATTGCCCAAAGAATAACTCAATTCAAATAACGATACGAGAGAAAAAAATCTGGAGAGTGCCCACAACTTTTCAATTATAGCTCCAACAATAAACAAAAACGAAAAGCTTCATTTCAATAAAAATATAATATAATTTATACATTATCAAACTGTTGTGGGAGGCCGACTCGTTATATCTCATGCCTGACTACCAATGGGTGTGGTACGAAACAACTTGACCGGGAGGAACGTGAGGAGTAGACGAGAAAGAGAAAGAATCCTCGTGATTGGATGTCTAGCTTATTCAGTGTCACCTACACATTAGTGGCAGCGCGCTGGTGACGATGGTGGAGGCCTGCGTTCGATCCCTGGCGTCCGTTGACTGTCATAGTAGCTCCCGAGTAAGAGAGAGATCGTANACTCGTAAGCCCCGGGTGGGAGGCTTGCGTCGTAAAGAGAAGAGAGACGGGACTCTCACTGGCAGCCCCGGGTTTGAGGTCTTCCAGGTGAGAAGGCGGTGGAGGTAGGCGGATCGTAGCGTTCCACCGGGATCTCCTATCGAGTTCTCGCGGTTTAAACCCCTTTTTAGTTGAATCAGCGCATGCCTCCGTCAATCATTGCCAGCTCGTATGTAGGTCAAACCTCGCCACGTTGCTTGCTTCACGACAAAACACAACGATAGTTCAATCAGTTTTAAAATGTATATTACCAGAATTTACACCGTATATGTTGCCTACGCTTCTGCATATTAAACAACATTTTTCGCTGTATCTCGGAAACGGTGCGACGAACGGAAATGTTGTTTAGCAATCTGTACCGCAATTTCTTTCACAATAAGAATGTTTTTATTCGTGTTTTCCAACTTTTGAATTTTTAAGAAACCGGACTGGGGGTACATAGTGTAAATGACGACGGAATGAGCTGTGCATTGGTTTCTATTCCTTATACATTTAAAGTCAAATCTGAAGTTTGGTTTTGATGCATCAACTTGTTCGTGAGTTACTGAGGGAAATACACATATACGACACTGGACATCATTGCCATAAGACTCTCCTTGAGCCAATTCGTAAAGATCCGAAGAGATCTCGATATTTTTTTCAATCGATTTCAATACTTCTCTTATACATTCTGTATAATTGGTAAGTAAGGGGTATGAAACCTAACTGAATATATTTTCCATCTCTTACTTGAAGAGGCTCAGTGGGTAGAGCGTTGAGTTGCTGTCTGGATGGCCGGGGTTCGGTACCCGGTGAGGTGGGGATTTTCATCACACCTCAACATCCAGACTGACTCCCAGGCCTACTCAGCCTGCTGTAAGATAAGTATTAGGGTCTATCCTGGGATGAACCGGTCGGAGCGAGATGCTGGCCACATCTCCTCCTTCTAGTACTGAGACCTAGAAATTACGGAACTCTACCCTCCGCGAACCCCTTGGGCGGCCAGTTTTGGAATAGTTTGACTTTAGACTTACTTGAAGATCTGGTTGATCCTCGACTTGGGCATGGAGAATTTGAGGAAGACGCGTATGAATCGGATCATGATGAGTGGGCGTGGCGCGCGCAGGATGGACAAATAGGTGAAGCGAGGCACCACGCCCAAGATCTCAAACATCTGCAGAATCACTGACACCCACAAGAAGAACACCATGGACGCGTCGAATTGACACCAGTGGTCCTTCAAGTAAGGTACTTCCCCCTGCAACATAAGAAACAGCTCATTTTGCAAAGCAACAAAAATGTTAAGGTAGCACAAGAGTAGGATTAAATCACCAAAATACCTGAAATCGGTATAAATAAACGGAGTAAAATGTACTTATTCTGATTTCAACTTGAAAAGCATACTTCACCGGTCCTTTAAATGAAATAATTGCAATTATAAATAATGGTGTAATACACCACATATTATCAAAAAAAAAATTAATTAAATCACAAAAGTGATGGAAGTTTACTTTGATTTGTAGTAAAGTTTCTAAGTAGTTTTACATCACTTTCATCTATAGGTCACCGGACATTTGAGGAAGACATTTCACTTTTTCTGAGGTGAGATGCAGTAATAACGAAACCGTTGTGCTCAGACGCTCTTATGCATTTCAAACGAGTCAAACGAGTTTCTGAGTATAGTTTGTACTATTTTATTAACTGATATACACAAATTAAATCATGTTATTTTCTTCGTTATTATTCATATTGTTGTGTTTCAAAACAATTAGAATAATAATAAAGAAAACAATTATACATCTCAGTGTTTTGACTAACTTAAAATGCTGGTCCCGCATTAAGAGTTTTTTTGAAGTTAGTCTGTCGAAGATAAAATGTGCTAACTCGCATGAACTCATATTCATATTTATCTAACACTTCGTGTGTCATTGAGAGGGGAAGGTCCAGTGCTCTACATTGCGCCCACACGTTCTCCAGGGCGGCTCCTGAGAACTTCCAAGCTATTTCTTCAAAATAAAAGCATCTAAATCGTATTTCAACTCACAACTTCCGAGTACCTACACGTGAAGAGCGTTTGCATTGTCAACAGCCAGGTGAAAATTGCGACGGACCGGGACTCGAACCCGGGACCTCCTGCTCCCAGCATGGAAGCCGCCTGTGGTTACCTGTTCCCTGAAAGAGGATGTGACCCAGGTTCACCGCAACAGGCCGGGTGGGTGTTGTATACGGTCTTCTGGAGTAGAGGCGGGTGGCGCAGTGGATAGCACACCTGCGGCCAGAGCAGGTAGTCCCGGGTTCGAATCCCCGACCTTCAAATTTTTCACCTGTCTCTTGATGGTGATAAATGCTTTTATGTTTTAATGTACACAGTGTCCCATAACTCCACTTTAAAAAATAGATGATAGAGAACATTAATATGAACCAGCATAATGAAGCAACACATGTCCGAAAAATGTCACCAGGCGGAGGTAAAATGACACCAGGACAAAGTAAGAACACAAGGCAAAAGGCGAGTAATAATAATTATTATTATTTTTATTATTATTGTTGTTATTATTATTATTATAACGTTTATTTAACTGCAAATTGACAGGTCTTACCCAGTGTCAGAGTATAAGGAAATAGAATAAAATATACAAAAATACATATCATATAGTACTGAAAAAGAAAAATTGTTGAATAAATTATTAAACTAATATTAAAGCATTAAATATAAAGACATCTAAAAAATTTCCATCACTTCCGTGATTTTTAAGCTGGTCTTGTTTTGTAAATAAGTGTTTTCTCCATAAGACGTAATGTATTTTACCATTAATAATAATTGCAATTATTTCATTTAAATGGCGGGTGAGGTGTTTTTCAAGTTGAAATCTCAATATATTTATATTACTCTTTATAATTAAACCGACTTCAGATATTTTAGTGATTTAATGCTACCTACGTCAGTACTACCTTAAATGTGCTCTACCATCCCTGCAATTACTTCTTTACGAGGAGTTCTGGGAGAACCTGTAAATGAAATATTTCGAACAGCCATTGATTATGCTGCTCGTAATGTGTTTCTGTATGCAACCCGTAATACATGCGTGTATCAACGTGAAAATGGCTGCATCACACTTTTGCGAAAAGGAAAAACAGTAGTTCAATAAATGGAAGACAATTCCAATGTCGACATGTATACGCGAAGTCATGTGTTTTTGCTTCGAGAAATTTAACTTCAGAGAAAAAATCATGAACGGAAACGCAATTTGTTTATTAGTTTACTGTATATTAGTTGCAGTAAATTACTTTGTTGTCCTCAAAGTGGTCTTAGGCAGTTTCTAACAACTCTCTTGACGATAAATTATTTATATATTTATTTCTTTATTGTCAGTCTAATTGTCTTAATATTGGTATAGCGCTTGTGCACAGTGTTGCCAACCCTTTTACTTCGCCATCGTCCATAAGAGTAATGATATTAGTACCTCGAGTTATGTCGGCAGGGCATTTGAATTTTTTGAAAACTTAAATCTATTGACCATCAATTCAATACACTCTCTCTTCTACTCCTCCTACATCGAGCATGTGGAACGAATATTACCTTGTGTCATAGTATGTTGGGTTATCAAATTGTATTTCTTTACAGCAAACACTCGCTTCTGTGACAGCTATACATATTTATTAGGATGAGCTTGAATTCGTAGAATTTGGCGATTTGTGTTCGGTAGCAATACTGCATAATTTTTGGCAAAGTGACTTGGAGTATAGTCTAAAGATTATCGGGAGACGGAGACCAGACACGGATAAAGAACACAGATCTGGAAAGCCGAAGAACAATTCCTATCAACAATAAACTTTCTCACCACATAATTTATTGAAATTCCTAACTCTTTTTCCTTAAATGACACATCGTCTTAAGAAGACTTCGAAGCAAATGTCGCGAAACGCAGCCTTTAAGTCTTGAAGAAGTCTTAAACCAATGGATAGTAAAACTAGTAGTCTTGGAATGTAAATGAAATAAAACCATTTGCAAATAAGTTAATTTAACACGACGTCCTATTGGAATTATATTCTTCTTGAATACTGCTATGTACTCCACCTCTTAAGTAGAGGTAGAATACGAACAGAACAGCCTCATTGCTTAAGGCCATGATTCCCAAACTTGGCAGACTCGCGACGTCCTTGCTCTACGAATCGTTACCGACGTATCGGCGCACCTAGTTTACATTAACACATTGTACAGTACAGTAAAATTCTAATTATGTTTATACCGAGAATATTTTTACATAATTATAAAGACGAAGTGGTGGAGATAAAGAAGTAAAGATGGAAAAAAAATTACAGTCCGCGTTAAGAGATTTTTTGGGAGAAAAATTATTTTGTGATTTAATTCATGGCACTGCTTGCCGAGTCTGGCGCTTCTGGTAATGATTCATGGCGCCCCTCAAATCATTCTAAGGAAACTCAATTATTTGATTCTTTTCGTGAAATAATAGCACGGTCATGGCGTACATTAAAATCGCAAAAGATCATGCAGTTCTAATTTTTTACTACACTCTTAGGACTAGTATCAGCAGTAAGAATCCAAGTTTTCAACCTCGAAATGTCTCTGCGAGCAACAAAAAACCTTTCGCATTTTTTTCACTGTTTTCGTCATAACATCCAAAGTATGCGATCTACGGAAGATGTTATATTCATGTCTTTTAATTGCGCTTAAATTTGTAAAATATTTAGACCAATTGCAAAGATGTACGCTATTTAGTAACCAAGACGCAACTTTTTCAAAAAGTAAAAAAAAATACACTTAATCGTGTTTTTGTCACATATCGGGAAAAGTAATCGTCCCATCCCGAGAGTTATAAGAAAAGAATATCTTGCAAATTTATTTAGCTTTCATTGAAACACGTAACAACGCCTTACACTAATAGTTCTCACTCATTTTTTGAAAAAAATTGGATTATGGGAGAAATTGATAAAAAAAATCCTTATGTCAATGTTTGAAGAAGTGAAATAAAGTATGATTATTCATCATTTTAGTCCTCTTTTATGCGCACATTGCCTGGCCTTTAATAGGAATTCATGAGCAAAATTTTAATTTTATCATTAACCTGGATTAGAATATGTTCTTAAAACATCTGCTGCAGTTCAATATGAATTTGAAAAAACGACGAGTAATGCATAAACTGCACTTTACTGCAGTCAAGAAACGCTACAGAAAACCTTATAAAACATTAGTGAACATTATTATTAAAATTAAAACGGTAAAACACGTTTTAAGTTTGTAGCTGTACACCTGAAGATGTATCTCAGCTGAGTCGAAAAGTTGTCATTTCCACTTTAATAATAATGTTTGATAAAGTTTTGTTGTATCGTACCCTGACTAGAATGAAGTGCAGTGTCTGCGTTAATCGTCGGTTCTTCAAATTCATACTGGACTACAATATGTCGCTAAGGTGAAACTGGCGATTCGCCTGGAATCGCACACGGGACCCCTGCATTGATCGCAGGGATGTTAACATCGCCCATCGCCTTCCACAACCGCACACCATTTCCGCCCAGACCTATAGTCTACAGTTGTGGGACGTGAACGGGTGGTGTAGTAGTTAACACACCTGCAGTACCAGGTTCGATTCCCGGCTCGTCGCCATTTTCACCTGACCGAAAGTTATCACATATCTCCTCCACGTGTAGGTACACGGAAGAATTACAAGAGTCATTCGCAATTGCTCGTCATGTATGGGGGAAATGTTACTTACCTTGAGGATGCCACGAATGTGCATCTTGGCGATCATCTCGGCCGTGAAAAGGAAAGTGACCAACAGGTCTGCGCAGAAGGTGGCCCACTGCAGCGGAGGGTGTTTCTCGAATGTCTTGGAGGTGTTGAGGCTGACGGAGAGCAGGCTGAGTAAGGCACAGAAGCGCAGCAAACGCCGCGCCCACAGCTGCGCACAAGCACAGGGGGGTTCGGAGACACGGGGCAGATTTTGAATTTGGGGCCCCCTCCCCAGTTAGTAGACCTATTTAATAAATAAATTTAGGGATTACTCGTAAATTACCTCACGCGATCTTTGAAGATATTTTTACTTCTCCCCCCATCCGAAATCTCGTGTCACGCTTCGTCACGTTTCGCCAAACCCCTCCTTAACATTCCCCCTCCCATTCAATTGGGACATTTAATTTTAATATCTAGGAGGTCCCAATCATACATTATATACAATTTCATTGGGACTGCCCGCACCCATGTGAAACACATATTGCGGGGAGTCCCTTTAAAAACATACATACACTTACAAACATACTTCTTTACTTACTTAATATCATTCATACACCTCATAACAAAATATCAAATACATACAAAAAGAAAACAATAAATCCAAACTACAATCTAAAACCACCACAATTCAGCCTCCCCCATTTATTGCGGCACGCCGCAACAAATGGAGGAGTTACCGTCCCCGCCGCGTGGAGGCATGGTGACCCACCACTAGCGAAGACCACTGCCAACAGTATACACACCCATTTACATAGAACTTAAACATATACATATAACACAAAGAAATAAAAATAAACAGAATACAAATATCGAAAAAAAATTTACAAAACAAAAGAAACATCAATACAATATTATACACTTACTACAATAGATATTTACAGAAACAGAAAAATTTTAAACATAAACAAAATCAAAAATCGGAAAGGAGCAGACATCATATTTACAAATATACATAATTTCAAACCAAGTCCATAATCGTTAACCATATTATTTGCCATTTACCATTCTCAAAGCAAGGTCATTATGCTACTTCAACAGAGAACCTGAGGTATGGTAGTCGTCCGTCATGGGCGTTGGGATTGACAAGGTCTACCCCCGGACGACCACCACTCCTAAAAGGTTCCCAGGCACGCTACGTACAACTCCTAGAACCCTTTTGTAGTGCGCGGCTACACTTTGCAGATCGAATTGCACTCCCCTCCTCCGGAACACTTCCTGGGTGTAGCGACGCAGCACGGTCGGATCAGATGGAACTCCAGCCGCCATCAGCT
Organism: Laupala kohalensis; assembly: GCA_002313205.1. NCBI lineage: Eukaryota > Metazoa > Arthropoda > Insecta > Orthoptera > Trigonidiidae > Laupala > Laupala kohalensis. The sequence continues at coordinate 283,292 of NNCF01127336.1, forward strand.
GCATCGCTAGTATCTTGTGTCCAAATCTAGGACCTAGGCATTGGCCGTCGACTTCCCCTCAACGAAGGTGAGTGTCGAGTCGTCATCGAATTCTGAATCTGAGTCAGACTCAGAGAACTCTTCTTCATTTCCACCTGAGGAAACTCCGCCCTGGTTGCACTCAGTTGGGCAAGTGCATGGAAGGATTACCGTTACCTCTATGGCGAAGCGCACATGCCGACGAGTCATAGGTTCCTCCTCGGATTCAGACTCAGTCCGAGCTACCCAAGAACTGGACTCGTCCTCCTCGGAACGAACAGTACTACTCAATAGGTCAAGTACTAAGACTCTTCCCGTTTCGTAGTCACAGTCCTTAGAACATAACTCACGTATGCCCTCCACCGCAGACTGCGGCACCAACCTACTGCCGGTCGTCACCACCGAGACATCTCGACCGTGGTATGTGAGGATAAAATCCTCACCCACCGCGACCAATCTCAATCGTGAGCTTTCGGGGGTAACACATCTCATTTCGGCGCTTCCCGATATCTGGAATCTGACGGAAGGCTTACTATTAATATCACAAAGACACGGTACACATGGAATTCCGGTCGCCCGGAAAAACCCCCTACGGCTCAGACTTAGATTAGTCTGCGGTCTCGAATGACTCTGCCGGCAAACTCTTCCATCAGTGCCAAGGCATCTTTATTTCCCAGAGCCGCGGTTATTACCCTTGGCTCTAAGACAACTCAGTACTTTTCCTCAAGCTCTACTCTAGCCGACGTATGCCTCTCGCAGGCGTAGAGTGCGTGTTCAGCTGTATCTGGCTCACCACACTCACTGAACGGAGAGACAGCTAGACCCAGATCATATAATTTGCCCAGGAATGGTCCATGTCCACAAAGCAGATGGACCAGTTCCCGGGACGGGGAGAACTTCGTTTTCCGGCAAAAATCTCCCTATATGAGTCTTCGCCAACCTCCGCCTGCCAGCAAGCTTGCCAGATCCTGAGAACATCCTTTGTTATGAAGGCTTTGCCAGACACCGTGTTGGCATGGCCCGGGCTGTACGAGACATCGTCCAACACATGCGGCAACCCCTTTCTAGCACAATATCTTGCCCCTGCCTTGATTACTTCAAGGTCAAGAGGCAATAACCCTGTCAGGACTTGGAGATTGACAGTGGGAGCTGACCGATATGCTCCAGATATGGCTATCAAGGGGGCTCTTTGAGCACTCTTGAGAGCTCTGCCGCACATAGTCCAACGTGCTCGGTGCGCCCACACCGATGCGCAGTACAGGATTATTGGCAGGAATGCGCCCCGATAGATGGTCATCAGGGCCCTGCGGCTTATCAGTCGCTTCCTTGTCGATAGTCGCATGAGCTTGTAAAAAACGTTTTTGGCCTTAGCTGTCACAGTCTCTACATGCTCGAGAAAGTTAAGCTTGCAGTCCAAAGTGAGTCCTAGATATTTCTGTGATTTCACAGCACCAATCGATCTATTATTTAGCCTGATCAGCGGAGGGCGATTTGCATGTGATCCCCTCATGACCACGAGCGATGTTTTGCTCTCAGAAACAAGTAACTTGTTTCTGCGGCACCAATCAGAAACGACGGCTAGTGAAGATTCCCCTGCTTCCTCCACTTCCCTCCGGCTACTGCCCTCAATAACCAATGCCAAATCATCGGCATAAGCGACGTGCTTGTAACCTCGACATGACAACTCCCGAGGGAGCGGATCCATCACGAGGTTCCACATCACCGGACCTGAATTAGATCCCTGAGGACAACCTTTGGTCAGTATCTTCGAAAACAGAACTCCTCCATGAGACACCCCCGCCTCACGATCACAAAAATAACTTTCATACAAGCCGTATAAGTTCAGTGAGCAACCCACTTCCCTAAGTCTGGCAAGCATGGTGGGTCACCGTGCGTTATCAAAAGCTCCTGATAAATCAACAAAGATCACGACTACATGTTTATGTTGGTTCTCAGATGTTAGTTGAACCAACCTCTGTACGGCATCTTCTGTGGAACGCCTAGCCCTGAAACCATACTGGGTGTCAGACAGCCCACAGCCCTCCTCGACACACCTCTTCAACTTATCAACCATTAACCACTCCAGCAACCACCACTGGAAGAAGGCAGATCGGTCTGTATGCCTTCGGATCGTCCTCCGGCTTGCTGCAGGTCTTAGTCAGCAATGTCACGATCGCTCTTTTCCAGATTTGTGGGAAGGAGCCTTCATCGAGGCAACGATTGAAAAGTCTAGTAAGAGGACCGACAAACAAAATAGATGCATTTTTTATCATGGACGGTGAGATCCGATCATTTCCCGGGGCCTTTTTAAGGTTGGCCACGGCATCACGAACCTCATCCATGGAGAAGCTGGTTACATTATCATTGACGTATCGCTCGAGCAAACGCTCTCTGACGAAAAGATGGGATTCGTCCTCAGAGGTAAGGTCTTCGCTTGGGAGCAACGTGTCGAGCAGTAGAGTCGCGGTCCGCTGATACCCTACAGTATGCGATGATGATTGCTCATCATCACATACCATCCGCAAAGATCTCATAGCAAATGGTATGCGCACCTTTTCAGCTGCGATCTTGTAGGATGTTCCCCAGCAGTCGAGACTCGACATACTCTCCACGTACTCCTCCCACGACTTCCTCATAGCCTTCTTCACGTCGGAATTATACCTTCTTCGGGCCTCTCGGAAAATTTCCTCAAGGTCTTCCGTCAACAAACCCCTTCGCTTAGCAGCTTGCAAGGTTCGTCTCGCTCTACGTAGACGTACTCTGCCCTTCGTCAACCAGTCCCTCCACCAACTCACCACTTGGGACAATTTCAAACACTTATGACGTACCAAATGTAACGTCACGCTTTCTAAAACACCCCCGACACCCCTCATCGCGAACCGTCACGTTTCGCCAAAAAAACCCTCCCCCCAAAACCATGACGTAATTTTTAAACGATCCCCAACGAAAATATTTTAACCCCTGCGGATATTCATTAGGTACATCACACTAAGTAGTTCGTATTAAAATACTTTAAGAACGAAGGAAAAATAGAATATTTAAGTAATGTTGTGTTTTATATCACGCATAAAAATCTGAACTTTATTAATTTACGGTAATTAAACTATAACAGACAATAATTTACGAAAAAGTTTTTACAGACTATGAGCAAGAGTTTCTTTATAGGTCCCTTCCTCTGAACCGAACACATTTCAAACTTGTTATTCCTCCTGTGATAACGTTTCAATTTTTATTGATGTGTATTAAAATTTTTATTTATCAACATTCCAGATGTACACAATGTCGAAAATAAATTCATGGCTTCCATGACACTTGTGTGCATTCACCAAATGCTCACCTAACCTCAATGTCGTCCAGTGCAGTCCCTCTATTAAGAAAGTACTCAGAGCAAGTGAAGTTGCTCTCAATGCGCATTAGATAAACAAAACAATCATATCCCCTCCTCTCTCAAATGGAACACCAGTTTTGCACTCGGGTCGCACCAGTGCGCGCTGACAGCAGTAAATGGAAAACTCCGTATGTGTTGTTGACGTGGTTGCTTACCATAATTATTTAAGTTTTTTTGTGTTTTTGGTCTTAACAAAATAATCAGTCGAAAATCAGATTAATAGAGTTGCTTACCATGTTGACCCATTCGATGTCCGCACTTTCTCCCAAGGATTCTTCGGGGCCGTAGTCCGCCAGTAGTGGCTCGCCCTTCAGGCTCTGCTTGCGGCCCAGCATCATGGCGCTCTTCGAGAAACAGATCGGAAGAATGTGAGGCATAACAGCAATACACTAAAGAGCATGGGAGATCATAGACATATAAATAGACCTAGGGGTCTCACATGTAAATAGATCAACCGGTCAACCCATTTTTTCCGGTTTCTCTTCAAGTAAAGCGGATTTTTTATACACGCACTCTAGGCTCTTGCATATTATCAGAATTTTTATTATAGACCCCTCACTTTGAACGGCTGTAGATGCCACAAAAAATTGTAGAAAAAACTAATTATCACCATTATATTTGTCATGTTCTTCTGCCTATACTCAAGTTTTAAAAATGCTTCTAAGGATAAATAATACTGTTTTAAAACAGAAATGTTTCAAAAAACGCGAAATTTTTAACGTTTTTCTCGATACGTTGACTTTACTATTTTTTATGAACTAAACTGAAAGTGTCGAAAATAATTCATATTTATCGAATTTTAACCATTATGTTTGTGACAACATTTCAGAATTTCGACCTTCTAAATGCAAAATATAAAGAGTTATTAACCTTTACCAAAAACATTGCTAAAAACGACCAGAAACATTTTTAAGAAATTAAATTTATACTGTCGCACTCAGAAGAATGCCATGATCACGTTACAATTAAATGTAAACGTTGAAAACTATTTGTATAAACTCCAGCAAATGATAAATAAAACCATGTTTTCAATTAGCGACCAGCGTTGGATTTCAGTCACGCGCGTTGTTGCCGGACGTATCACTCACTCTACTAACTAGTATAGTTTTGTCAGCTGAGTCCAGCCTGTTGACTGCACTGGCAACAAAGCGTGACGAAAATGCACCGCTGGCCGCTGATCCAAACCATGGTTTTATTTATTATTTGCTGGAGGTTACACAAGTAGATTTAAACGTTTACATTTAATTGTAACGTGATCATGGCATTCTTCTGAGTGCGACAGTACAAATTTTATTCCTTAAAAATGTACCTGGTCGTTTTTAGCAATGTTTTTGGAAAAGGTTAATAACTCTTTATATTTTGCATTTAGGTCGAAATTTTGAAATGTCACAAACGTAATAGTTAACATTCTCTGAATAAGAATTATTTTTGACACTTTTAGTTTAGTTTATAAAAAATAGTAAAGTCAACGTATCGAGAAAAATGATAAAAATTTCGCGTTTTTTGAAACATTTCTATTCTTACAACAATATTATTTATCCTTAGAAACAGTTTTTAAACTTGAGTATAAGCAGAAGAACATGACAAATTTAATGGTGATAATTAGTTTTTTCTACAATTTTTTGTGGCGTCTGCAGCCGTTCTAAGTGAGGGGTCTATAATAAAAAATCCGATCTATTGAAATATTAAATCTTGAATTTAATGTTACTTTAATAGTTACGCTTTGTAAACAATATTTTCCGAAAAATCTATAGTTTATTACAATCCGTACTTGTGATATAACTGTTTCGTGTTTTATTAAATAAAAATTTGTTGGTATTGTGTTAATATTATAACACGTACCGATCAATTTTTATTCTTATCTTAGGAGAGTAAAGCTGAAATTTTCAATGAGTCTCTGCCTTAGGACCCTTGATTGTTATTGCTGGGATGGTTCCTTTCGTGCTTCCGGAGAGGAAATTAGTTTATTGTCCTTCATGTGGCCATACACAGTTTGTAACTGTTATGGTAATAAATTTATTTAATTATGTACCAGTTGTCCGAAAGGGAAAAGGAAGTTAGGGATCTGTCTCTCTCGCACCTAGACTTGGGTAAGGGGACTCGTTTTCCCTCTCTGACTGCTGACTATTGCGCTCAATACCTTCCCCTCTCCAAGCGGATGTGCGAGAGAGATGGCGATACCAAACAGTATCTTCCGTCTCATGTTTTCTAGGACAACCCACAGCAGAGACCGCTGAGTCTATTTATACGTAAGTCTACGAGTCAGAAGAGAGGATTTTTGCACTATGCTTTTTCAAAGGATCAGAACAGTTCTTGCCTTTTGTAGATGATCTGTATAGAACGTGTCGAATCACGGCTGTCCAAAGAATATAGAACAAGAATTTTACGTGTTCGTATTAGATGGAGAACTGAAATGTTCTTTTCCCCTTTTGGTGTTTTTTGATAACTTTACATCCGGTGGTCTTGGTTTGATCTGTTTTCTGAGGAAATTTACGTATCATATATTTGAACTGCCGTTTTTGTTGATTGTTGAGGTTGCTGTGGTAATATCTAGAAGGCAATAGGATATTTGGTGTTTTAGATGATATAATTAATTAAAACAATTTTTTTATGTCTCATGTAGCAAATTTCTATAGTTTATTGTTATGATACTGTTAGAATCGTTATTGGAAAACTGAAATTGGATAAAATATTTTAAATTCATGGAAAGAACTGAAAGTAGAGGTATAATAAACGGTACATCATATAGGGAAAATAATGAAAATCAGACAGTATCATTTCTTCGACATAGATGGTAATTCCGATTTATTTTCACTCGACAAAAATTTAAATTGCAAAGAATTTTCTTTTCGACTTTATTTAAAAATGAAATTATAAAATGGATTGTGTGTTTGCTTTGAGTTCGCGTGGACAATTTCTCAATAATTTTATTACCATTTGAAATGGATTTTAAAGTCTTCTTAGCTAACCTCTTCCAAATTCAAACCGTCTGAATTTGTAAACTGTAGACGGCTTATATGTAAATGGCAGGAAAAGGATTTGTTTAATAAAAGATACGAATAGGGTACTGGAAGGCGACCAAAATACAGAGGACTATGCCAGAGTTGACATTATAGATATTTATAATTTTTGGTAGTTTCGTACGACAGCATTCACTAAAAAATTACAAAATAGAAAATTTAAGATATTTTTGACTTTTGGTTTTTTATTAACATTCCCAAAAAAATACGTCCTATTTTAACCGCGCAATGAAACTTTAAACAGTTTAGCACTCCTCTTCCTAGAAATATGAAAATGGTGTCATTGTCTTCAGCGTTAGATGGTATTTCAGTCGCTGTTCAGGGCATAGTTTTAAACAATCTACAAATTTTTATGAAATTCCCAACATATACCCCTCGAATTACAAAAAAAATTAATGTACTTATTGAATACTTGGTGTCTCATGGTAGATTACTTATCAGTCAAAATTGTTTACGCTCTTTTTTTTTAGGATGTTCCTTTCAACCAAAATTTAGAAGATGAATCTATCCTTTCACAAATCTTTTACTGTAGTAAAAGTGGATGAACCTAGAGCACATTTTTACTTTTCTGGTGCGATACATTAAAAGCAAAACACACACTGCTGCAGTTTCGTCGGAATTCCCGTACATCAGAACAAATCGGCAAACGACTTGTTGGATGTATGCGCTGTCACTTCCAACTGACTCCCAACCGTCCAACAGTTGGACAATTATTTCCACTATTAATGAAACAGATGATTACTCGGAAGACGAAACTAATGGCGGGGGAGAAGTTGACGCAGTTGGTAAGCGCATCAGCGCGTTAAGCCGTACGTCCCGAGTTCGAATCTCGGTCCCGTCTCCCATTTTCATTCAACACAACATAATTAAAGTTGGATGTTTATGCCTAGCCTCACCTCCTATTCCCGTATCTTGCGTATTCAGCAGCAAACTGTCGAAGACTTCTGGGCGGCAATAGAGTAGGCAATCACTTTACGATCTACAGACAGCAGAAGTCCGCAATACAGTGGGGATGGACATATAAAAGCCAAGTATTGGTAATCTAATTTTTTGTTATTTACATGGAGAAGTTAGGTTCCCACGTTTGATCATGCATATCCTATCTGTTTTGTAATATTTCCTAAGGTTCTGGAGCAACCCTCACCAAGTCCATCAATTTATTGGCCTGAAGGTGAACATTAAACTGTAAAATACGAATAATGTTAAAACTCCGGTTTGACGGTCGGATTTTCCACATGAAGCAGAATCATTTAACTTAATATATAGGCTAGGTTAAAGTCTGACACACAATATAAAAAAATATTCGTGAGATAAATAAATATTCAAAAAATGCCATCAAGGGACCATACGAGTGCATTGCGGTCAGACACAGGAGAGTCTGTGCCTTACTCTTTACACAAATCTATATTTAATTTCTTCCCATTACTTCTTCAAGAGATCCTATCTTTTTTCATCACCGTGTAGAGTTGACGGAGCCAGTAAGAGTCCGAGTACTATTTTTCTGCGAATATCGTCTCTCTGTCAGGCGTTTCTAAAAGCATCTCACTTTCTACACATCATATCTCGTCGGCTGAGGTCGATCCGCCCACCCGTGGCCACGTAACACCGATGTGATATAATATTCTATGTTGTATTGTCTTCAGAAAGCTTATCACGAAATGTTCATAAGAGTAGATATTAATTAATTTCATAGGGCAGTTATCGGTTGGTATGTACTTGCTGAAGTATGCATTTTCTTTACAATTCGCGCCGCAGAATTCTTGAAAGCAAATTCAACAAATATTAACCCATTTTCAGAGAGTAAGATAGAAAGTACGATTGTTTTTTTTAGGATCTGCAAATGTGAAATATGTACGGACATACTAGCATTTGGTATTACATTAACTTTATAAAAAACCAACACTTATGTTATTCGTTTTAGTACATGGCGCAGATAAAAACTTGATTTTAAATTGTTTTTTATTTATTATTTTATTTTACACTTTTCAGTACCGGAGTTTTTCTGTTTATTTGTCGTAATGATGAATCTTGCTTGGTGGCATGTATGTAATACTAAAATATACTTCTTAAAAAAACTTTTATTAATATAGATAAATAGCATAAATGTCCGTGCGGTATTTCCGATAGTATAAACATCTTTTGAGAAGCGATCGTAATGATAAGATAAAAAGTTCGTTCGTCGTTATAACGAAAACGCGTAGGTTATGCAATTCGTTGTACTTATTTAGAGACGGATTGCATTTCAGGGGACGCTTCCCGGAAATAATCCACCACCAGTTATCTCCAAATAAAATCGTAATTTTACAAACTTAAAAAAAGTTTTCATTTCAGTTAGACATCATAATATTGCATTGTCATCGGGTTCATGTAAGTGTGCGAAATTTCAGCTCAAGTAGTTGGGTGGGAACTGGTTTAAAATTCAGTTGCAAGATTTGGCCCAAATGTACAAGCACACAGGTGAAGTTACATAAAAGCTACTAAAAATACAGAAAAGCGAACCCTCCTTCCCCTACCCACCTAATATATAATATTAATAATTCTTACTATTTCTATCTATTCCTACTAACCACTCCACATGGGCCAAGTTGTTGGTAAACCCAGCTAACAGACCCAACTACTAATAATAGCCTACCATCCAACTCCTACCTCCTATCACTCCATGTAGATAAGCTTCAATAGCACGCTTCGTATCCCATTTACAAATACAAAAGGATTATTTTGTTTGAGAAGAAAATCCATTTTCTTCCTTACAAAGAATTAAAAATTTAATTCAATTTAAAGAACTTAAGAAGCACAGCAGTTTGTAATGCTAGCAATGAACTACATAGAAGTTACATATTCAACAACAATTATTCAAATGTTGTTCAAGAGCTTAACAGACTTAAAATAAAACACATATCACTTGATTGATCTCATTTATCAAACAAGGAACTATTTTTATATTCATTCAATTTCTTGACAAAAGTGAAGGATAGTACGCTAATTTACCTTTGTCTGGAAGCAAGCAAGAGGTCATCTCATCAATTCCGACCAAAGTGTCCAAAGCAAAAAAGACAAAACCCTGAGCCGGAATTGGACTATTATAATATTGGAATATTAAAGCTAACCATGCAAAGAATGAGTAAAGAATATAATTATGATAACTAATGAGAAACAAAATAATAAACTTTCATTTAAGGATTTAGTATTATAATCAATAATTAGTTTTAAGACAATGGTGTAATAAAGTATGAACAAGGAATTTGGAAGTTAATTGATTTACATTACACTAAATATTAACTTACATTAAAGCCTTCTTATAAGTCATTCTTTGCTAAGATAGATATTTTAAAAATATTTCACTTAAACATTTAGAAAATAATTAATTAGAAAACAAACGAATAAATTAATCAATAAGATTTAAAAGACATTACAATTTGATCACTGTTTCAGGTAAAAACATAGAAAGGATATGAACTTCTATATTAACTAGATGAAAAATTTGAATCTACAATAATGAATGATATAAATTGTTTTTACATGGGATATTCCAGTACCACTTTGACAATTTTATAACAATGGTAAAAATATTCCAATTATAATTTTTATTCAATTTCCAATGGAAACAAAATTTCAAAAAATTTGCATTATAAATGCTACATTGGTATCTTGTTTTAGAGAATTGCAGAATGTATGTAACGTTATTGAAGTCAGTATTGATTGATTCTTTCACAACAGTAATTTGTCTTTCTGGATGGAACACTTTTAAACCATTTTCATTGTATGTACATGGAATTTTCAAAGTGAATTGAAAGTAATTTACTTTGAACCGAACATTGGAATCTTTTTCCACTCCACACAGTGAATCTAGTTTATAACACCATAACAGACTATTTCTTTATTCTAAAAAAGTAAATAATTTAAACTTTGTAGTAAGAAATGTAAAGTATAGGATGCTGTTGCAACTGCATTGTAGATTTAAAAAAAGCTCAACCTGGAGACTTCGTACAAATGAGCATGTAACTAGACATTTATTGTTATACGTTTGTTTCTTAACTTGGTTTAGAAACCATAAAAACATAAAATCATTTCTACAAATCTGTTTTGTTCCTCTAGTATGGTTTCTTTGGCATTTATTTTTAACATTTACTTGCTTTTGGAGAGTCAATTAGCTTTTTGTCCTCCACGTGGTCATACGCAGTTTTGCTTGTAACTGCTTTTTTGACAATGAACTAATTATGTCCTTGGGCATTACAAGACACTTCCTTGTCACATGAGTAAAAGAAAATGTAAAGTAATTTTTGATCAGTATCACATTTAGTGATGTTAATTGCAATCAGTCACTTTTGTTAAAGTTTTATTATGGGGTTATCATTTTTGAAAATATTTATTAATACTAGTCATTGACATTTCTCATGCTATTTAAAATTTTTTGTAATGTACAGGAGAACAGCGTAAGAGTATCTCTTAAACAGATACAGATAATAAAATGCATTTTCATTGAGAATTCTTTTTCCCTCAATGATTCCTAAAATCCTAAGTACAGGAAATACAAAGATAACATTCAGTAAATTTGAACAAACAAAAGTAATGTAACTATTGGCCTAATTTTTAGAAATTCAAAGAAAAAATGAAACATTTCATGGGAATTCCCAATAAAATATGGGAATGGTGAATGCCACAGGTAATATAATTTATTTTATTTTTAAATTTCCAATACAGCTTTGCAAGAACAGCAAAAGGGCGCTTGCTTTAGACCTTCTCCAACACTTGTTTCATTGGGTATATGAATCATCAGACTTTCCTGGCCTTGATGCTGAAAAGTTTATATACTGAGATGAATTGTTTTATATTATTACTTATGCTATTCTCTCACTATACAAATTTAAAGTTCAAATTACTCTAATTGAATAGATATATTTCATCATACATTGCTAAATTATGAGACGATAATGGGTACCAAAAATTACACTTAATATTTGGAGTACTTTATTGTCTTACTCTAATGTATCAACAATTTTATATTGCCCACTGTTCCCCCTCAATTCTAATTCCTCCCAACATCCATGTGTTACATTGAACAAGGAGGCCTATTAGTTAACCTTTCCTCATGATGTTGATACAAAAACTCTTTACTCAAACAAACAACAACTCAAAAGTAGTAGCACAACTAGTCAAAAATTAATTAATCTTTAAATTAATTTTTAAAAAATTAAATTAATTAAAATTAAATAAAATAATTATTTTTGATGTTATTTTCATAAAATTCCGTGATAGATAACAAGAAAATAATGATTTTCAAGTTTTGAGAATCTGCTTTGCAGGAATTCTATCAGCACATATGACCTAACCCTCTCCACTTGCATTAGGAGTGAGGTCTCATACTTACACAAATATATGAGAAAGGGGCATGCAATATACAATAATCATAGTAATGAGTTACAATAACTGAGAAGGTTATTAATGGTTATTTAAAACATTTGTAAATAATTTACAAACAAAAAATGGTACATGGTACCACTTCATATCCTGAGCATCTTCAGTAACTAAATTGCTGCTCTAAGTAATTAGTAAAACTAAATGCGATGGTCAAATTGTTTTCCTAATTAAAAATAATTGTACAACATTCATTAAGCTCCATAAAATATGAATAGGAACAAAGAATATTGCTCACAGACGTAAAACATCACTAGGCAAGCAGGATGAGGGCAACTACAAACATCTACTTGTCATGAAGAAGGCATTCTAAGGGTAAATACACCAATGACATGTTTCACAACTTGATTGAGCACTCACTCAGATGGGTGCAGGACCAAGGCAGGTAAGTTTCAAAAAACATCACCTAGTGCCTCTCAAGGAAAACTCCGCGATCTCTGGATACGTCGCACTCTCAAAATATCTTGAGCTTAGAAAACGTCGTAGCCAAGACCATGCTAAATGCCAAAATATCATACCCGTTCGTCAAAGACCTGAAAAATTCATTAATTAATGATTTTCTAAAACACAGATTCGCGAGAATAAACTTCAAGAGTTCCCTAATCAACTCCTGATAAAGTAACCCTTCATATTTCTAAAATCTCTCTGAAACTGTCAGCTACTGACAGGTTTGATCATGGAGACCTGCGTCTTGCCCTGGTCTTGCCCGGTGCTCAAAACAGCTGGGCATATCTAGGTCTCTAGGCCAAGGAGGTTACACAAAGAGTTTAAAAAAACTCCGAAAGTTTTAGATACAGATTAATTGTCGTCAAAATTATCTGAGACCAAGTAGGAAGGTTTGTTTTTTAATATGATGAATAAGGTCAATTTCTAATAATTTTTTAGAAATTATGTAATTTAGAAAATAAGATAATTTCTAATGCAATTTCCACTTCAAGTTCAGCCTCATTCAACTTCCGGAAATACGAAATACGGAAACACGAAAAAAAACCTGTAAATTTTCGACCTTTTTTTGTTTTTGCCGATTTCAACCCTAAAGAAAATATTTTCTTTGAAAATAATGTCTTGTTTGTTGTTTAGGTTTAATAAATTTTCTACAATTTAATACCAAAATGGTTTCTGTGGACGAAATATATCTTGAGATACGATCCTTCAAAATTTTAAACATTTTTTATATTCAGCCATTTCTATGGAGATTTATTTATTATTCACAAAATAATAATAATTTGAAATGTTATACTAGATTGAAATATTACTATTACAATTCGCAGCTTTCTTAAGTTGAATATTTTAAGAAATGACACGAAAACTTAAATATACTGTAGAACCTTAAGTTAACCACGCCTGTTTCAATGTTATGTTTTTATGTTCTCTTGGAAAATATGTAAGTATTGTATTTTATGGCTGTTGAGATGTTCTTTGTGAAACTTTCAAAGGGTGCTTTTCCATCATCACGAAAGTGTGGGTAATGGTAAATTATATGCAGTGGCGAATCTGAACCTATGACGCCCTGGGCGGGGCCTGACAACGCATTTGTAGGCATACTAGAACATAAACAACACTCCAGTGTATTAAGAACTGAAATTTGAGATTTATATTACATTAATAAGCTTAAGTATTATTTATTGCGTGCTATTAAAATATTTTCAGTTAATATTTATGTTAAGGAAGAGCGTTGACCCCAGCCCGGGGCGGACCTCCCACACCTTTGATACACTAGGGAACTGATAATTAGATACTTACATGCAGGTCTCTATTGATTATACGCGACAATGCCAATTTTTGTTGGCAGTGTTGGGCAAAATAAGACAACAATCAACGTAGTACGATGCTGATATGCCTTAGCAACCATGTTTGGTTAGAAATGGGGTAGTCTGATGATTTACTTCACCTTGCTCGCCCACAACTCGCGACGATGCGTCCATCTTCCATCAGCTGAAGATCGGCGTTTTCTTAACTAAACCTCAGACGTCTCCACTTCTTCAGTGATCGCGTGCTGAGAAACTTTTCAATCTTCGTCGCATCGTCGGTAGATTTTCATCCGTTCGTCGGCCATTAAATCAACGGGCGGCAATGATATCAAAACGTAAATTTCAAGGAACGGAACAGTGCGGAAGTTACAAATGTCCCCAAGTAGTATCTTCCCGTAAGTTCCCTAAGAACTGGACAAATTTGGAGTGACATAGAGATAACAAAAGAACAATAGCTTCCAACGGTCTAGCTTAGGACTTTCAGAGTTAGGTTCGTGCAAAATCACCATACAAACTTTGAATCATCAATTTTCCTGACAATACACGTGAGTCAGGTCTAAAGTTCGCGGGAAAAAGAAAACAGGAGATAAAGCATTTAATTTCAATTTCAAGTCATGTAAAGTGAACACTTACACATCGATCAATGAAATCTCCATCAGCCGTAATAAAGTTATACAACGTGTACTCGCACGTCTAAATCAGTGGTTAAGTCCAGGGAACTCATGTCATTACATTCACCTATCCTGAGAGCCGTAACGGTGTTTTGTAGATACTTATTGGTCTTGCTCAACCTCTCCCCAGACGTATAAGTTCGAAGGGTTTAGTTCAGTGGTGATGGAGTTCTTGAAAATCCGTGGTTTGTATGGGTCTTATGGGCTGGAGCAGAAAACTGCTGAAAAATATACGACCTGTCATGTGCTACGGCAGTAATAGAGGGTTTCATGACTATTCTACAAATCGTCGTAAGCAACGGCATAGACTCTTGAAATCTTGTTAGAAGAAATTTGGAGAGATTACGCAACCTTCACAGAGGCTGGCTCCCCAGGGGACTTACATCTAGTACTGGGGTTGGCAACCTTTTTGGGCCGCGGGTCAAAATCAACCAAAATGTGAGTATTAAAGAGACGTTTGGGTCAGAGATAATTTCGACATGGATCTTATATACAAACACTTGTGTATAAGATCCATGGTAATCGAACTAAAATGTTGTTCTTAGTATCAATTTTCAATTTTTTTATTCTTAAAATGTTTGTTTTATGTTTAATAATGTATTTTTATATTTTATTTTCGGAACTAAAGTGGGTCACTTGAAATTATCAAATGGGTCACTCGGTGACCCTCGGGTCATAGGTTGCCGACCCCTGATCTAGCAAGTACGTGTTTGCCAAACACGGGGCCCCGAGCTGAGTCTGGCATTACTACCACTTACTTGTGTGAGGCTCCTTCCTTTTTCTTTTCCTACCTTCCTTGGTCACCTCTTGTTCTTTTCAATCCCGACGCTAGGGTATTTTTCATTTTCCTCTTTCTTCTTCTTTTTTAAAATGATATATGTAATGTTTTGAGATATGTTGATATTTGAGTTGTAATTCAGGAGGGTTTTTAGTGGGTGTGATTGAATTGTTCGGCGAGTCCCATTCGCGGGGAGAGTCATGTTGACTGTCCCCAGTGCGTAACAGCATTTTCCATACCTGTACAAGTTTTTAGGGCTCTAATGACTTAGATGTCGACGAGCCGTAAAGCCCCACAAGAAAAATTCACTGAGGCTGGAAATTTCGTGTGCAGTTAGAGAAGGAAATCGAGTTCCCCCACTCAAGTCGATGTGCGAGAGAGACAGATCCCAAACTATGTTTTCCCCTTCGGACAACTGGTACATGAGACTGTCGAGTCTATTTACATGTAAGTATGTGGGTTTTTTACAAACACCGACCATTTTTGCGGTTCACTTTCTGGTCCTGAACGAAGAAAACGAATAGGGTGACATTCAGGAAAGCAGCGATTTCTGAATCGGAGTCCTGCAGCAAGGAAAACAATGGCAGCATACCTCTTATTTTTTGTCTACGTTCTGCCGGAACAAAAAAGGATTTGTAACTCTTGATACTGTGACCTACAATGCATTTTCTCGTACTCTCCATTATATGTGAAGACTGTTTTAATGTTAAATCCTATAGACAGGAAGCGCTTCCAATGTGCAATGTCAGCATTGTCTGAATAGATAGCACTTAATGCTGGAAATAGCGATGAGTAAGGATAGCATCGTAGAAAGTACTAATTAACAACATTAAATTTGTCATGTTCTTCTGCTTATACTCAAGTTTAAAAAATGGTTCTAAGAATGAATAATAGTTTTAAAAACAGAAATGTTTCAAAAAACCCAAAATTTTTACCGTTTTTTCCAATATGTCAACTTCACTATGTTTTATAAAATAAACTAAAAGCGTCAGAAATAATTATTAGTCAGCGAATGTTAACTACTATGTTTCTGAAAACATTTATAAAATTTCGAACTTCTGCATTCGAAATATAATGAATTATTAACCTTTTCGAAAAATATTGCTAAAAACGACCTTTCACATCTTTAAGGAACAAAATTTATACTGTCACCTTCTGTAAAATGCCGTGATCACATGATCATCAATTAACTTAAACGTTTAAAACTTAATATGTTTCTTCAAATAAGAAAAATGTTGTCACAAACATAATAGTTAACATTCGCTAAATAAGATATATTTTTGACACTTTTAGTTTAGTTTATACAAAATAGTGAAGTCGACGTATCGGGAAAAAC
>NNCF01127336.1:302447-357728 GCA_002313205.1 Laupala kohalensis
TTTTATTTTTATTATTGTCATTTTATGAACATTTATATTTTTCAGTGTATGTTACTGATGATGGTTGCTATGCAGCCGAAAAAGCTTTCTAATACCAATAAAGAAATGAGCAACATGAAAACGACCTTTAATTTATCATACAAATAGTTTTCAACGTTTACATTTACTTGTGACGTTTTCATGGCATTCTTCTGAGTGACAGTATAAATTTTATTCCTTAAAAATGTGTCTGGTCGTTTTTAGCAGCGTTTTCGAAAAACATTAATTTAATTATAAATCTAATGGTGGTATCTGTGCTTTTCTGCGATTTTTTTGTGCTACCTACTGCTGTTAGAATCAGGGGTCTATAATAAAAAATCCAATAGTATAGTCTGTCATCTACGGTCTCTGAGAAACTCCCAGTAATTACATTTTGATTTTGAATGATGCATCACTAAGTTCGAATTAAGCTAATGAAGAAAATGACTATCAATATATGGAGAAAAATGGAGACATACTGTTCGAAAAGTAGAAATATTTCCATTTTGATCCTGGTGGAAAATATTTACAAAAAAATAAAATAAAACACAAAACAAAAGTTTGAAAATTTTCATCTCTATCAAACCTTAACTAACCAGGCGAGGGAAAAAATCTATCATCATTAAACCATTATGCCAATTATTTTGATGAGTCATACAGCTAAAAACAAATGCTAAATAATAAATGAAATTTTAGATTGTTGTTTTTCAACTAAATTTTTAAACAATGTCATATAAATAATAGTACTTTATAACTTGCTGAAAAGACCTTGATAAACGTAATCACCTTACTTCTAGAAATATTTTCTGGATATTCATAAACACAAATTGGAAATAAACTATGCTTCACAGACTGAATTTCTGGATCTGTGACCAGTTCCTGTACCTCACTAGGAGTTAAGATCAGAACAAATAGCAAATGTATTGTTTCATTCCGCCAAGATGAATATTAAATTTTCAGAAGTTGGAACTTCAAAATGGAACATCACCACCCACCCTCATTCATGCCAACAGTCCTGATAGATTGTTCCAATGATACATATTCTCAGAAAGAAATATTAATCTTCTGAGAATAGACATGACTCATTATACTAACCAGTGTTTATTTTATAAATAGTATATCAGTAAAGGCTCTCATGACAGTGATGTTGGCAAGCCCTAATGCCCCAATAATGAAAAAAATGTTCTCAATCTCACCAATCTTGACAGTCAACTCCTTTTCTTTGATGACTTCATACCACAGTTCTGCCCATAAACAAATATCCAGCAGAGACAGAACTAATAGGAAAGCAGAATTCTGAGACTTGCTTCAATAGTAAACTTTAATTAAGTTGTCGAGCCACTGATAAACTCGTGTTCAAGAAACTATAATATAATTCATTTTCTTTGTATGGGAATTTCAAGAATCACTGATCGATTCAGGTTTTATGTGATCATTCGAGCAACAATATTCAAGTATAATAAAACAAAAACAGAAAAGGATCTGAATAAGCGATGATAGATAGAATAATTGCACTCACACAGTGATGTTTCTTTCACATTTTGCTTGCAAAGATCTTTAGAAGAATCTTCAAGTACATAATTGAATATCAAAGCACTATTACAAATTATTGACCATAACATAAAAAAAATTGCAAAACTGATGAGTGAAATATGACTAAAAATAAGTTTATTCTAATTAATTAAATAATTAAAGACTTACAACATTTAACAGAAGAATACTATATATTTTGTGATTAAATCAGAAAGGCGTCATCAGGTGGTACAAATAACATTTGTCAATTAAAGGTCATAAGTCTTTAATTATTTTTATTAATCAGATTATATAATGAACATTAATTGTAGTATAAATTTATCCTTTTGAGTGTTAAATACTTCAACCAAACAATTTTCTTCTTACATTATAACCAATTTAATTGTTTTACTGAAGAAAAATTAGAGAAATCCTTACTAATATTGAACAACCAAACTAAACCAGAATTAAATTGTGTAGGAATGAGCAATTTTGTTGATGGACATAAATGAAATAGGAAATTAAAAGTAAGAAGAAATTTTAATCTCGCAAATCCTTTGAGAAAAATTAGAAGTACTATGATTTAGTATCAATGTTACAAGGTAATATTAACTGCAAAGGAAATTCTTTTTGTGGGGTAAAATAGTTGAAGGGGGGGTTTATATAGCCAATTACTTTAAGAAAGTGTTTTAAAATATTTCATTTTTTAAGAGCCATACCATTTTAAATGATTACCATACAAGCAACATTCCTATCGTTGACAATCTTTGATTGATATTTATTTTAAAATCATATTAAATTATTTTTGCAATAATGCTCCTGTCGAGATTATGCCCGTTGAAACAATGTTGCATAATAAAATTCAAACATCCTGAAAAAAAGATAAATATTTAAGAACATCAATAATCCTACAAATCAACAACAGTATTTACAACTTCAAGTCAATAACTAAAAGTAGCATTTAAAAAATTAGTGAAAAGACAAGATAAGTTCCAAATCCAAATTCTTGAATTTTTTCTATAGAGCAAAACGATAATTCATCAAGTTCCAGTCAGGTGTTCATCACATAATTTTAATGTCTGTTTCCCCACTTTGTGAATAGTGAACACATTTGTCAAGTTTTTTCAGAAATGCATACAGTATACAGGCATTCAATCATAACTTAAGTTAAAAAAGTTAACGGTTTTAATATGCAATATGCTACCAGAATATTTACACAATGCCACTCTTTCTTCACATATTTACAAAAGAAACACAAAAGAACATCATTCAAAACTCCGAACACTGCTTGTGGGGCAAATGTAGTTGACAGTACTGCATTCTGCTAAGGCCCCTGTGGACGACGGAAATAGATGACAACTCCCAGGAGGCCAACTAAGGCTGTTATGAGGTACAGGTCCCAATTGGAGCCCAGAGTCTGGTCTAGGTTGAAGAGCAGGAACCATTCCTGCCACCGATGCTGCAACAAAGTAAATATCAAGTTGATTATATTAACATGAGCTTCTAATTAGAAATGATAAAATATTTATCACCTCTTACAGAACCTTTCCTAAATATCATAACTATTATATACTTCTATAATAATCACATCTGAAGTTAAACATGACAATATGTGTAATGTTTGAAATAACTATTAGAGCAACATACAGCATTTTATGAGAATATGTGGGAATGGAGGACAATTTGTTTATTTATTATTTTGAAATAAAACTTCTCATATTTGAGTCAAAAAACATCATTTTTCCTTATTGTCATAATTATAAAAATATACATTATAAAATAATGAATATTAAAACAAATAATTAGTTGTTTTGTATATGAAATTAGCAATTTCACTAATGTCACTGTTAATAAAATTATCACACATGACGTTTTTGAAGCTTGATTTCTCGAAAAACACCTTACCCGAGTTTTACTGTATTTGGGAGGTCGTCATAGTGTGTCCTAATGTATGTGAGAGTACATCTTAGCAAATGGGATAAATATAAGTGCTTTGGTTACAAAGTTTATCCATTCACCTTCAGTTCATGGATTAAGTCAAGTTTGTTTGCAGATGGAAGTATGCACATGATCTATAGATATGTATATGTTTTGACATAATACATGCATAAATGGTATTTATATTATCTACACACCTATTACAAATAAATTATATTGTATTATAAATAAATATGTAGCTAACAGCATACATTATGGACCAGAATGATGAACAAATGTCTTTACAATAAACATAGAAATATTACAGAGCATGAGGAATAATTTAAAACCATTCAGAATTAATTCAATGTAAATTAGTCACCTCCTGCAGGTACTTCGTGGTGAAAAGTAATGACAACTTGAGCAACGCCAGTGCCACCGGGACCTTGGCATCAGGACTGGTCTCCGCAGCCATGTCGTAACATCGCTTGGCCAGATGGATGTCCTGCTGCATGCCCAGCCCTTGTTCGTGCATGTATCCCAAGTTGAACATGGCTTGAGCATTGTGTTGTTGCTCCGATGCAAGGCGGTAATGCGTGGCAGCAGTCTCATAGTCGATAGGTGTGCCGAGACCGTAGTAGTGGTAGTCGCCAAGCTTCACTTGCGCTGCACCACAGCCTTGCGCTGCCGCACGTGCCCAAAGGGCAAGAGCACGCGCAAAGGCCTCTTCAGGTGGAAAGAGAGTTACATCTCCTATGGATTCAATGGTTGAAGCATTGAATTGCAGGTAAGGTTTTCAATGAAAGCATCAGGACAATATGGTGAGGAGAAGGAGGAGAATTTGTACATTTCATATGCAAATCATCATCAGTTAAGGTAAATTATGTGAAAACTGAACACAATCACAAAAAAAGAAAAGAAAAGAAGAGCAGATTGTCAAGAAATAAGTAAATAGGTGGACACTATTTGGCAAACTCACCTTTATCAAGCAAGAAGGCAGCATTACTCTGAGCAACTTCGTACCCCAATTCAGCCAATAGAGAGTATGTGAGAAATGCCTCATCGGCACGACCTTCGCGGTAGTGAGCATGTGCTTCCATCAGTTTTTCACCCCACTTGCCACGTTCTGCAACATTCTTAAACAGCTCGACAGCAGTAAGGCAGGAGCGCATCATGCCTGTACCAGATGCATGCATCTGGGCCAAGTTATAAAATGCAAGGACATGACCAGACTGAGAAGCAAGGTTGAAGTACTTGACAGCCATCTTGTAGTCACGTTGGACTCCCAATCCACGAAAGTACATGTTTCCTAGTTGCAACTGTCCATCAACCCATCCATGGTCGGCCGCCTGAGTGAAGTACTTGAAGGCCTTGGCATAGTCACGCTCTACACCCTTGCCATACAAGTACATCAAGCCCAATCCTGATTGCCCAACTGGATTCTGAAGCTCAGCAGCCTTCTTGAAGTACTTGTATGCAGTCTCATTGTCCTGTTTAACCACGTCGCTTCCTTCAAGGTAGATCTACGGAATCAGGAACACAAATGTAGTTGTGAACACAACACAGATGTAGGTATCATTAAGAACACAAGGGTGGAATGATAAACATACCTTTCCAAGAAACGCCATGGCCACCGCGTTGCCGGCACCAGCCGCCTGGAGAAAGTAGTGAAGAGCCTTGCCAGTGTCCTGCGCTACTCCACGCCCACCTTGGTAGTGCAGTTGGCCCAGTCCTACTTGGGCCTGCACGTCTCCCTTCTCCGCCAGCAGCTGGTAGTACTCGAGCAGGTCGTTGTCGAAGTACCCGGCGCCGTAGCCGGGTCCCTCAGCCTCGTCCAAGAGCCGCACGCGCTGCACCGCTTGCCCGCCAGCCAGGGAAACTTCCTCCGACACTCGATCGGCTACACGCCGATAATAGTCCAGCGCGCGTTCGCAACTCATGGCCACCGACGCTCCCGCCCAATAGCGGTACGCCAGGGCCATTTGCGCCCAGGCGCTGCCCCCCAGCGCCCCAAAAGTGTAGTGCACGAGAGCGCGAGCCTGATTGGCAGGCACGCCCACGCCCGTGGCATACAGGAAGCCCAAACCGGCATGAGCGTCGGCGAGCCCGCGCGCCGCTTGCTCCTCGAAGGCCTCGCGAGCCGCGGTGGCGTTCAACGGTAGCCCGGAGCCGAGAAGACGAGCCCACGCCAACGCTACTCGCGCGCCACCGTGGCCCAGCCCCGATGCACGCGTTAGCAACGCCAGCGCTGCAGGCCGATCGGGTCGCGATGCGTTGAGTAGCGCACGCGCCCGTTCGTACAACTCCTCAGCTGTGTAAGAGGGAAAGGAAGAATAGATATGACAGTCCAGAAACGAAGAAATAAAATTACACATAAATTAACGAGTTGCTAGCAAATATGGTGCGAAAAAGCAACTGAGGGAAGGGGATTGCATAGATTTATCAAAGATTTAAAATACACAGAACGAAAAAAAACATGATTCAATTCAAGAGCAGCACTCATGCTAATATTTATTAGTCATTAGAGCCCTAAAAACTTGTACAGGTATGGAAAATGCAGTTACGCACTAGGGAGAACCAACATGACTCTCCCATCGTGTGGGACTCGCCGAATGACTCAACCATACCCACTAAAAACCCTCCTGAATTACAACTCAAAACTCAAATATCAACATACCTCAAAACATTTCATATATCATTATGTATAATAAAAAAGAATAAGAAGAAAGAGGAAAATGAAAGATACCCTAGCCCTAATAGCATGGGGATCGAAAAGAACAAGAGGTGACCAGGGAAGATCAGGAAAGAGAAAGGAAGAAGCCTGGTGTAAGTAATGCCAGTCAGCTCGGGACCCCATGTTTGCCAAACACGTACTTACTAGATGTAAGTCCCCTGGGGGGATAGGTAGTCAACACAAAAGAGGACCTGATGAGGATGACATAATTAGATGACATAATAGGAAAAATTTCAATTGCTTTATTACGTAGAGTTGAAAAGAAGATTGAAATGAAATACCTTTGCACAGTATAATTTCAAGGTTTTATCGATGGATGTCTGCAAAAATAATTTTAATATCTATTTGCCTAAAAAGATGACCAATTACATCTTCTTGCAAATGGAAGATGATTGGAAACAATAATTGAAGATTCAATTGAAATAGTAAGTAGGTACCCACACTGGAAAAACCTGCTAAAGCAATCGAAACATAAGTGCTGGATTGGGATGCACAGGGACAGAAAGGAGGAAGGAGACTGATGAGAACATGGAAAAAAGAGAGAGAGATAGAATTACAACATGATACGGAAGAACATCAATGATACTGCAGCAAATTTTTCTTTTTATACTACAAAAAATGTGCAATGCAATAACCACTATAACCACTGGGGTGACTTCAAGACAAACAGTGTGAAATTATAAAAAGTGTTAAATTTCAAATAATTTAATTTTTGCACTATTTGACCGATTTTATACAACCAAAACAGATGAATAATTGAGGGTATTTTCATGTATGAGGATTAGACTTAAGTTTTTAACAATCTAATGCAGAAATGATATAAAAACTGTGCATTTTTTCCAGGAGTTTGTGGAAACTTTAAAAGTATAAAAAGCAATGAAAAATATGCACAATTTTGACATCACATGAAATAAAATGTTCTATGGGTGTACTTTTTGTTCCAATAAACATTTTGATAGTTGACTATGTAGTTTTTTTATGGTTTACTTTCCTTACACTTTTTAGGCTACGATGTTAATTGGAAAACTTGTCGTATGACATACGAGGTGACTTTGGGAAAATTATTCATTAAAATTCATACTTGGTAGATCACTTGAAAGAATCATAATCTTGTGGATGCTCAGTCAAATAGTGTAGCAACAAATAACAGTACTAGGTTCTGTCATTTGTAATCTTGTGCATTAACAATGTGCTCACCCTCAAGGTTCAAATGTTCCTCACCTCATGAGTGGAGAAGTTCAAGCAATCAGAGGTCATTGAACAAAATGCTGTCACCATGTTACCTTTATGGATAGCCCACATACAGAAATGGAGTTTCTAACATGAAACCAACTACAACACAAACAATAAATAGCACAATGATAGGAATATAATCTTGGACTTGGTGGATTAATTCTGTCCCCAAGACAAAATCATGACAAGCACGACGTCTAAAAGAAACAATGACTAAGAGCAAAGCAATAGAAATTCTACTGCAATGCAATTAAGATTTTATTAATAAGACAGTTTTTTTTTCTAAGGGGAGGAACTATAAAAAAGAACAGATCATGGAGGAGAGAAGTAACATTCCTATTCAACGATGTCATGTAGCTCATAAACGGTGAAAGACTCATGGTAGCTTAACATGTAGAGAATTGGACACAAATTCCTGTATCTGCCTTCTTAAAAGCAGGTGTACAAATCAATACGTTCTCTCCCAAGTCCAGAGCAAACTGTTCTATTCTGTTAAGCAAGTTTGATTCCCTACAATTCTGATACAGCAATCTGATATTGTTCTTTTATAAAGCTGAAAAGACAGCATTTACATACAAATAATTTCAAAACAAACATACAACTAACTGAACAGGAAAACGGTATATAACCTTCATAGCAGGGCTGGGAATTACTCCAAAAAATGTAATAAATTACAAATTACTTTTGAAATGTGTAATTAATTATGTAATTATAACGACAATTAATTACTAATTACATTCTGATATAAAAACATTTATTTTGATTATACATTCCATTTTTACATACTTACATACATATATGTATTTATTCAATTGTTTTTATATGATCTTGTCTATGAATAACGTATTCTATATTTCTTTGGTTTCCTTAAAAAAAACCACAATATTTTGAAGTTAGAATCGCTTAGACTGCATGATTAGGACAATTTATTAAATTTGCTAAAGAAAACAATTTTTCAACTGCAGATGCACACAGTGGTATTGTATTTAATGCAGCAAGGACCCTTGGATAGCTATTTAAGCTATTCAGATTTCGTGATTGATCATTAAGAAATGATACAAATTCTGTTTCGATATCGATAGTTTCATACAATTTTTGGTTAAAAATATAAAAATCGTCTACATCTTCATCTGTTATTTGATCATTCCTTTTTGAAGTAATTTCTGCTGATTTGATAAGTGCTTGGACACACTGTTTATGTATGTTAACTATTTCATTATGGAATTTTTCTGGTAACCATTGAAGTTTAAATGCTATGTGCAAGCAGGCAGCAACAACTGTGTCATTTACTTCAAATGATAAATTGAAATAATTTTCAAACCGTTTTTGTAAAGACTCCAGTAAAAATACAATGGTTTTTAAATCTAAAAATGGAATAGTAAGCAACATTTCTATTTTTATTGTAAATAAAATAATGTTGGCATCAATGTACTATAGAAACATTCTTTTTCTTTTTGTAAATGGTCCAATTACAAAAAGCTGAAGCAATTAGTCCCAATTACGGTACAAAATTCATTTAGTTTATCCTTAAAATTCAATAAATGGAAAACAGAACGGCATTTGCAACTGTTTTTATGACAAAGTTTATAAACATGATATTGTTCTAGTAACATAGCATGAAAATTTGTACACTTCGTTTGTAAACAGTTTTATACTCAGCAATCTCTGAGATAGCACAGTAATAAACTGTTTAAGTCTGTTTCAAGATAGTATTTCGAAATACAACATATTTATTGAGTGTTTCAGCAGAGATGCATAATATGGAAGCCTTGCCATCAAAATATAAAAAATGTTATTAATTACATCTAAATACAAATTACACATTTTTAAGTAATTAAATACAAATTACATTTGAAACAAAGAAATTAAATACTGTAATTAAATAAGAGATGTAATTAATTACAGTATTTAAATACTTTTGATTGAGATACTACCTAGCCCTGCTTCATATAACTTCTGGAAATTCTCCTAGTACATACAAGAAATGTAGATGCATTTACATTAGAGATACATAACACAGATAAGATATTGGGAATTGACCACGACAGTTGAAAAACAAATCATGGATAGAATTTCTTCAGTATGCAAATTTATTGCCCCATTGTACGAGTTAGGGCAGATACTCAATTTTCCACATGGAACATTTAGTATAAGAAGTCGTTGAAAAATCTGCAACTAATCCTAACAAACTATGTTTAAAACTTGATTCTTTTAAATAAATAGCATTTTTAAATAAATAGTGTGCATTACTGTATGGCATTCAATTCTCTTTGATATAGGTTGAATTCAGAAATCTTCCCTACCTTATGTTTTGAGCTGGATACGCCCTTGGTATGTAAGAACACAAAACTTATGAAACTCTATAAAAATGTATTACTACAATAAACTACACATTTTTAAGAATCCAGCTAAAAATCAATTGAAACTATATCAAGTTTAAACCAATATGTTGGATTAATAGTTCAAAATTCTCTTTAAAAAAAAATTGTCACCAAACCTTAAGAGAAAGATAAATGTTTTATTGCATGTGCATATTTGGAAAATAAATCTCAATACACTAGATTGTGTGATAACAATACACAAGACATAGATAAGATATAAAATATTTACCAAAGTTCTGAAAGAAAACCAGATTTGATGATTGAAGAGTTTAAAAATAATGAAAATAAAATTAGGTTAGCAGTAAAACTAGGAAACAACAAAATATTAAAGAATATCAGCAAAGAAAATATGGAATAAATTCTCATCCATCAACATCCTTAGTCTTAAAAAATGCTTGTTTTACCAAGAAGGAAATATTTCTTATCTCGAGCAATAAGTGGCAAGAAGAATTTTGAAAAAATGACTATAACAATAATAAATTAATTTGTGTTGGCACAACTTACAGAATTCCTTTCCCTAAAATTCTAGTTGATAACTACTCAATATGACAATACTCAAAACAGATATTTCAGTAAGTTAATCCTCTATCAAGATGTATAAAAATTTCAAGGAAAAAATAATTACCTTGTTTTTCCTGAGGGGTAAGTTCAGGAAGTTCCTCATTTTCCTCTGCAGAACCCTGTTCATCACTTGTCTCACTAGTTTTTTCATCACCATCATTATCAGCTTCCGATCCTTCTACCTGAGCAATTATTTCTCGAATCCATTTTTTTTGCTTAGAGAAAATATCGGCTTCTTCATCTTCCGCAGAACTTTGAGCATCTCCATCCCCACCTCCACCTTTAGACAAGTCTGGGGCTTGAACAATTCTTACCGCGTCCATAACAGAACTATGTAACACGTATGTTTTTTCATTTTTACTCTCATCTTCATCTTCCACGCTTGCATCTTCACTTTCTTTATTGTCTCTTTGCTCAGCCCATATACCAACCAGCAAGAGTAAAAGGAAGACTTGCACTATTTTGTATCTCATTCTACCTAAATTTTCAACCAAACAGAAATAAAATGAATCAGTAATATTTCTGAACCAACTTTAATATTATGAAAGAAATAAAAAACATAATATACAATATTTTACAACCTTAGTTTAATAACTACCAAACAAACTTAATAAGTATAGACAACATTCATTTAGAACATTTCATGGAAAAGATCAGAGCTACATTATAACTTGCACATACTTTACCTAATTTTCAAAATGAAAATTAATCAAAGTAAAAGTCCTCATGTTCATTAACAGCTAAACCTCCACTATTATTTGTAGTACCCTATATTATGTGGATATCCATTTGTTCTCAGGATGTGAACCTACAAAAAACCAAACGATAAGAGAAAATTCTCTACAATATTAAAACATCTCTGGCTATTGATAAAATCATTATTAAGAAAGATGACAGTACATAATCAGGGCAGAAACATCTCCACTTATAAGAACAAATAATACATACAGAAAGTGCAAGAAATAAATTATTGTTCGCGTTAAAATTTGATTTTCGATACTATTCTTAGGATTAACATTAACCATGTGATGAAATTTTTTAAATACAATATACGATATGAATAACACATAGATATGTCAACATATTTCACAATAAAAATGTAAAAAAATACAAGTAATCGTTATAACAAGACAAGGATACCGGCTGCAATCTCGGTAATCACGGTACATATAAACGCACATTTACCTGTCACAACAACAAATTTCGATGTTCCTTCGCCTCACCCTCGCATAAGAGTTCCATAAATTACCACGTAATTGCCAATGCCAACAAACACATCATAGGACAAGCGACTAGCCAGCAGGCACGTCTTACGTTGTGTACGAAAACGTACGATATATTTCACGGAATCACTCGAATCGGTGGAGGAGGTAATAACACACGGATGGCGGGATATACAACGTGGCTACTATTTTCTATAAAAATTATTATGAAGTTACCATTTATTACGCGGTTCGCAAACATCTACAGAACTACACTTTAACTCAAATCTCGTTCAATGCACCTCTTCGATTAATACAGTATTACTTTATCCTCAAATATTTTAGGAGAGATCAGGGTCATTCACATCTATTGCCTTCCATTAACACCACAAAATTACACAATATAATGAGCTCTCAACTTGCTCTCGGGTACGTGGTAACTTGACAGTGGTGGACTAACAACTCGATACAGGGACAATCGACGATTTCGAATCCGACTGACGTGGCCAATTCAACAGTTTGTTTTATCATCATGGCACTCCAGGTATTGCTAACGTCCATATTTAATAAAATAAGGAGACATTACTGTAAATATATTGGAACAAGATAATTACTTTGCATCTTTCTTCTATTTCCACATTTGCGCACTAGTCTCTTTCCAGCTGATTAGGTAAACCTGTTAACTTTTTAATCAGATCTAATATGAAGTTATTTCACGAAACGAATTATTCTCAAGTGATGAAGGTCACTTCGAAGCCGAACATCGTGCTACTTGTAGTAATATTGGCTTCAGTGATTTTGCAGTTATTGGTTTCAGTTATTTTGCAGTAATTGGCTTCAGTTATTTTACACATTTTTGAACATTGTGACGATAATCTTTTATTTATTCTAGAAAATTTTTTTTTTTTCTGAAATTTTTCAATCTTAGGGTCCTTGATCGGTATTGATGGGATGGACCTCTCTTGCTTCCGGAGAGTAAATTAGTTTAGCACGTGGTCGTACGCAGTTTGTACTGTTTTTTTGACAATAAATTTATTATTATTAATAATATTATTATTAATAATTTATTATTAATAATTTATTATTAATAATTTATTATTATTAATAATAATAAAAAAGACATAAAGTTAAAATTACACCAACTACGTCTCAGCAGGTTCGATTCCTGTTCACGGTACTGAATATATAGACTCAACAATGTTTTATTATGATTGTTAGTCCGCGAGTATATATCGCTACTATGTAGGGAAGGAAGGGTGGGGGTTAAGATATGTAATTTTTTTGTGTTACATGCGTAGGTCATGGACGGTTCCTTAGCAATCAACGTAGAATTTTAGTATATCTAGTTTTCATGTGATCATTCTGGATCCCTATTCAAGCACAAACAAGATAGCTCTCTATTCAAGCATTTATAGGAAATGTGATAAGTTCAAATGCATTTAGATAATAGATAGTAATTTAGTAATTACATAAGGTAATAGATAGTAATTTAGTAATTACATAAGATAATAGATAGTATTTAGCATTTAGATAGTGAATTAGTTTATTGTCCTCCACATGGTCATATGCAGTTTGTAACTGCTTTTTTGACAATAAAGTTTACTATTTATTATTACTGATAATGGATATTTATTTACATATATATATATATNATATATATATATATATATATATATATATCAACAAAACATTTAAGTATGTATTTTTATGCAAACATTGTTAATATTTCAATTTTTACTTAATTTTTTAATGAAAACATAATTTTGGCATTGCATACAAATTTTGGCGTTGTTTTTTTTTCCTTCAAAATTCATCAGTTGTATTATTACGACTTTAATATTTGATGACGTTTAAGAAAAATATTAAAAAATAATTAATGACTCCCATTGCACGCAACTATTATTTGGTCACTGGAGTAAGGTTTGCGATAGTGATTATGATATTTGTATACTTTACAAAACTTAATACTTCCAACAAGTACATATTGTTAATTCAGATGTCTGGAGGTCAAATAAACAAACTTTAAACTTTATTGTCAAAACAGCAGTTGCAAACTGTGTATGACCACGTGGGGGGCAATAAACTGAGTTACTCATATTATAACTAAGTTACTCAATTTAAACAATTAAATTAGTTTGCACTGATTCCACAATGTGCGAAGTAGACAATAAAAATATTAAATGTATTACCATAATTCTTTGAATATCTTAATTTCTGTCTAAATTCTCAATCTAAATTAATAATTTATGTTTTTTTAACATGTTAAGCTTTAAAAATATATTCAACATTATTGTAATTTACATATTGACTAGACAGTATGAAGGAACTAAAATGTCAAGTCTACTGCCAGATAAAAATTGTGACGGACCGTGACTCGAACATGGGACCTACTATTTTGGCCGCAGGTGTGCTACCTCCGCACCACCCGCCTCGACTCCGAAAGCCACTACACATAATCCACATGGCTTGATTCGGTGAACCTGTGTCACACCCCACTTTGGGGATAAGTGACCAGGTGGCTCCCTACGTTGAAAAAAAAGCACTTATATCTTGTTGTCATCCACATACCCACGTGTCGGATGCAGTTTTGTATTCACAACTTCCGAATACCAAATTGAGAAGGGAAGATTGCATCGTCCACGGACAGGTGAAAATTGCGAAGGCCCTGGACGGTTTGATAACAAAATTGTGTTGCTATATTCTACGTTGATCGTCAAGGAGGCGTCCATGAACGACGTAATGCAAAAATGTATTTTCACACACCCCTCCTCTTCATAACGCACCTGTAATGGAACCCCTTAGGCCCCATCAATAATTTCGCAATGCAATTGTATTACTTCCTCCGTAAGAAAAGATTTTGTTGCTTCTCGGATAATGTGAGGACAAATTTTAATACACTGACTTAATCGTGCTTTCTTAATTGGTGTATACTCTCACTCTGGGGTCGAGCACCTGATAAACTTTAAGGTTTAAACTTAGCGTTACGTTTCCCCAAAGCTAATACTCGCCTACCTCTCCATAACGCCGTTGAAAGGGAGATACTTCAGTTTATCACGAGTGATGTCGTGTCTGAGCGATAAACTCTAAAAACCACAGATTTTAGAAGGTATATACCTAATATAGTCTGTGGTAAGAACTAGGCAGTTTAGGCTGGTATTTACACAGATAAGAGATCTGAGCATTTGAAAAGGCTTTTGTAACGATAAACTGTGCGGTTCATCGTACAGTTCGCCAGGGGTGGATACAGACTAATATTTTACGGGGGGGGGGGTCATAACAAAATAATATAGTCTTGGGCATAGTACGTTCCAGAAACATCCCAACCTCAGAAAAAAATTGAAAATTCTATAGCAAATTGTAAGTTTAGGTCATCTAAGTGTTAATTAATGTGCGATTTGGTACGGTAACACACTACTTTCGAGATAGTTTTAAAATGTTTGTGCGAAAGGGGAAAGTGATATATGCAAAACTTTTATTGTGATTAAAGATGCAAATATTTAATTCAACTTTTTAAAGTACAGAAAAATTTCATTTTTCACGGACAAGAACAAAATTACTGGTGAAAGATGGCGCTGAACCTGCGGTTTCTCAAAAATTAAGTACATGTGCTGTATCTGACTGTGAAATATTTTTTATTTATACATTATGTCGAGTTACGATGGCACGTTCGTGTAGTAAATTTTATACTTCCGTCCGCATTGTTACGTTCGCGTTCTATCCACTGCTTGTTCATTCTTCCGCCAGGGGCTGGTGATATTCAACAATGTACTACCAATGTTTATAGATAAAACTGATCAAATAGTGAGGGAGTGCTCTCAAATTAATGCAATTTATATGGAAGATTTTTATTTATCTATACTGTGGCAGAACGAATCTTTTACGTGTTAATTAATATAATAAAATGTTCTAGAACTTATAACTTTGATCTTTTAGGCGCCTCGATTAGCTCGATCTCAGGGTTCCACAAATTTCTAGGGCTCGCATTTTTTTAAGGAAGGGAAAGACCATACTGGGGTTCCACTACAGGAAAACGCTATTTGACAAATTAAATCCATTAAATTTAATTAACATGAATCACTTACAATAAAAGAAAACCTTCATGCTATCCCCCAAAAGAAACACATAACTTCTAGCCAATGTAAACTTGAAATACACCAGTATTTCCGCCGAATTCGACTTCTCAACGACAAACATAAATTTTAAACAAATTGAACATCTTGAATAAACATTAAAATAATTTCTCCTTTGACAAATAAAACAAACACTGAATTTACAATAACTCTTGCTTCTTGAAATGTAATTACATTGATGTTGTATTTAAAAGATACAATTAAGTGGAGTTTTTTCTTGCTAATTGGGCCTTCTTCATTAATCATAAAGTCCAAAGTTCTGAGCCCCTCTGAACAATAAGATCCGCACTCGTCTTCTCGCAATAGCGCATGACGATATGTGTTGGATGCCACCAACAATCGTGAAATACCTCAACCTGATGACCAATCAAGCAATGCAGTGTTGAGTGGAGGGTGCGTCAACCGCACGGGAAGCCGGCCTGGCCCCGATCTCAGAACGACTTCCGGTTGATGACGTCACTAGCGCCGGTTCGACTGGTGGTGCCTTCCTCCCACAAGCTATGCTGCCTGGATGCCCTCAGGAGCGGCGTGGACCCAAACCATCATGGTTCAATTTCAATGGCGGTCCTCGGTTTCTCGGAAGAGCCCACCGAGTGGACATATTTTCCGTACGAATTTTGTCACATCTCAGATTTAGAATTTGCTGCCGAAAATGCTAGCCCAAGACTGATGAATTAGTTCCGGAAAATAGCGAACTCGGAAATATCATCTGACATCATGAGCTAGTCAGATAACTTCTAAAATGAGACTGAATCGTGGCTCTGCTCACAAAAATCTACAAGTCTTCACTTCGCGCGGAAAAAAATCTCGTGTCTCTGATTTCGAATTTTCATTTGCCATTCCTTAAATGGACTTCATCCCTTCCTACACCTCTTTTTCCACTTCCCAGGTCTTCCAATTTTGAACTTCATGTGACGAAAAGCTTCCAATGCCACAACTGTTCCCCCTCCTGTGCCTAAATTCTGATTGGGAATTTTGAGTAATTTTAAACTATCTCTAACCGCTCTTTTGCAACGTTTTTATCTTAACAGGTCGCCATTTGTTCCTTCCCCCTGCGTGTCCTCTGTTATACGGCCGGGGTGGGTCGTTTTCCCACTCCCTCGCTTGCTTGCAATTTCTAAACAGTAATACATTTTCTCTTCAACAAAGAGCTCATCGCGGGTCACTGCGCCTCGCCAGATGTGAACGTTCCCTTTGTCGCATTTCTCAACGGTGGACTTTTAAATTTTTAGAGAGTAGGAAGACTTTCCTCCCCCGCTCCATCGCTCGTTCTCCGAATTTAAAAAGCCAGAACTAGGATGATTTCTTCATTTTAATCATTAAATTATTCAAATCTCACAATACTCATCATGGCAGCAGTCTGCTTATGAGAACCCTCGGTTGGTAACAAATGCTGCAGCATCGACAAGCGTTGCCGAGCTGGAATCCGCTAAAACACATCCACCATTCATGACTCATGGACCTCCGAAGATGACTCTCTTCCCAGGAGAGTATCATCTGTCATTCATACTGACACCCACTCTCACAACCATAATAGCACCACTACAACTTTGTAAAACTGTGTATGGCACGTTGTGCGTTGCTAAATCGTTTCTACGAATATACTGTAGTACTAATTACTGTTTAGAAATCGTTTAAATGCGTCAACGTCTTTGAAAATCATAAAAGCTTTTCCGCGACTAGAAACTCATTCTCTGTGGGAATTTATGGGGGTCATGACCCCCTTGACCCTCCCCTTGTATCCACGCTTGCTGTTTGCTCAGTACCGTGTCTTCATCATGACCACCGTTTCAAAGCAAGATGTATTTTTGACTTTTTGACTATCGGTCTCTTCTTGAGCTTTGGGATACTGAATGCGCTTCGTAATCTAATCGTGTTGAAATAGCGGACGCGTATGATATTTTGACTGAAAAAGAGAACTCTAGGGCCTCACGCGACACATGTATTTAAAAAAACAACCTGAGGTCCGTTTTTCGAATGGAGTTGAATTATACAACCAACGGCGTCTCTTTTTTTGTATGACTTAATGTCCCTTTCTCTGTTGTTAATTTTTAACGAAACTTGTCGAAGTCTCAGAAACTGAAAGAAACATCGTACGAACTGAGGCAAAAACTGAATGTAGCCTACACACCTTCAGTTCAGATAACTGTATAGGTTTCACCCGCCACCACAAGCTACATCACAGCATTTATGGATGACCACTAATAAGCAAAATGTTTTACCATAGCTATCTAGGTTTTTAATGTAGATAGAATAAAGAAAGAGTTCTTTAAAATTTTATGAGAACTTTCAATATGACTGACAGCATATTTAAACACTAAGATCAGGAATTTTTGTCAATTTATATTTTTTTAATTAATATTTTTCGACGCAAAAATGTTGTATGTACGTAGGTGCGAATTATGGTTTTGTGGATGATGATTTGTCGGAAAACGTCTCAGATAGCGCTCAGTCCAAATAGTTGATTTTTATTCATTTATGAGCAGAAAATGAATTAATTGAAATTTTTATTAATGTCGCGAAGTAAAGTATCCAACGCTTAAAATCACACTATTAAATAAAATTGATTAAATTAAAACCATTCGAACCGCTTAGAGTTTTTATTGAAATAATGGTACCTTACAAAAGTTGACTTCATGAAAGATTTAAATTTTTGAGTGACACAGTTAAATTCATCCTTTCATTTGGGACATCAACATTTTTTTAATTAATTCTGAATGATCAGCGAATATTATTAATTCGTGTCTCTAAACCAGGAAGGGGAAATTAAGGAGTTGAGTTGTAAGTCTCTGCACCATAACTTGGATGAATTCATCAACGTTCCAATCACGAGATACTCCGGCTTTTTTAATTACTTTTCAAACCTGTCACAATTAAAATGTTTCTTACATTTCTTCTCTTTGTCATATATCATTTCTAAAATGTCATTTAAGATTTCACGTATTTCCATTCAACGTCTTCGCATGACACTTGTCCCTTGAGCGATCCGGGCATTCACAGGTAGCCGATTAGCAGGAAGTCATCAGCCCTGTTTGTTTGCTCCGAAGGGGAAATTCTGCCGACTCGCAAAAGATAAGTATACAGTTGAATTTTCTTAGAATATATCTACGACGATTGTGACTCTTATTTTCAATTATTTATTTCTTCTTCTGAATTATTTAATTTATAGCAGCACGTATTACAGCTATCCACTTTCTTATCTGCATCTATTTGAAATTCCTATTTTCGTATTTTTTAAAGCTCCTGTAGTTTTCCCCCCCCCTCTTGAAGATGANTACTGCAGCAATGCATCCGATGTCCATTCTGACGTCGCGATGGTTGTTGAAAAGGTCTTGCACTCACCTGCCCTTCTTCAATCCCTGGCCAATATCCTCGTGGAACTCGTAGGGAAAAAACTGGAAGAAGCGATGAGTTTCAATAATGAACTTGTTTCAGAATTAAAAGCGGAACTGGAAGCGAAGCATGAGGAGGTCCGCGTTCTTAAGCAGCAGTTGGAATATCGAATGGATCAGTTGAAAATACATACACGGAGGAACTCTCTTAGAATCTTTGGGTCAGAGGATAAAGAAGGCGAAAACATATCAGTTAGCTATTTCTGTGACAAAAAAAGGTAAGTGTTCCTCTTGATCTTGTTGATATTGATAGGAGTCATGGAGTAGGTCCTAAAAACTCATGGTAAAAAAAGAACTATAATTGTAAAATTTGTCAGTTATAGAAAACGCCAGGAGATATTCCGCGCGAAGCATGCCCTGAAAGGATCAGGTATCACCGTGCGGGATGACCTCACGAGGACCCGCTTGGAATTACTACAGGCGGCGATTCAACGCTTCGGGATCTCCAATGTGTGGATTGAAGATGGAACTATCATTGTTCGACGTGAGAACAACCGGGTTCGTCTCCAGACGTTGGTTGCACTCCACAATATTAAGTAAGGTGTTCGCATTGCTCCCCCCTTTTTTCCTTGTCATAAGCCGATATATCAATATCTGTTCCTCAATTTCTCTATCCTTACTTTACTTCAAACTACATATTCTGTCCGATTCTTAACCTTTTAATATCTCCGTCTTTATTCTACTTCAAAGTACATATTCTACCCGTCATTTCGTTAAAGTGCAAATGTCTCTTTTCTAGTTTATATGTATTTCTTTTTATTCTTTCTCCATAAAATTATTATTTTTCTTCTCAACAATATTATTTTTCGAATATTTGAAATTATCACTTTTTCTACTTTCAAATTTATTTATTTTACGTATTAAATTCCAAAATACTCAAATCCATAAATTCCTTATTTTTAATTTCCTACCTATTCAACTTGGTATTTGGAAAAATTCCCAATAAGTGCTTTCGTCACCTAAATGACATCAACACGAACATGCCTACCTCTCCTAGATCCATTAACTCAAGCGCTACCTGCCCCAACCCTCACTAATCCCTCCCGACACTGTTTGCTGCCCACATAAATGCTCAGTCTGTTATCGCTCACCATGAGGAAGTTGCACAAATACTTTCCAACCGTCAGTTGCATGCATTGTGTACTAGTGAAACGTGGATAAAAAGGAGTTTAAACTCGTCCATGGTTGCAATATCTGGATACAAATTTCTTCGTGCGGTTAGAAATAGAAGCGATAAATCAGGTGACAGTGGAGTGGGAATTTTTCTTCAAGATGATATTTAGTACAAAGTTTTAGATTCATCGG
Source organism: Laupala kohalensis (assembly GCA_002313205.1). Taxonomy (NCBI): domain Eukaryota; kingdom Metazoa; phylum Arthropoda; class Insecta; order Orthoptera; family Trigonidiidae; genus Laupala; species Laupala kohalensis. The sequence continues at coordinate 322,833 of NNCF01127336.1, forward strand.
AAAAAGAAGCAAATTAAAAACTAGAATATCTGGTAATTGAGATACAACTGTTAACCAAAAAGTGTGTATTATCGGTAATGTACTCTCCTCCTAAAATCAGTAATATTGACAATATCTTAAATGTATTATCGAAATTTGTTTTGTCATCACGAACATGTTATTGTAATGGGAGATTTCAACCTTAATTTAATAAAACATCAGTCAAGCGCTGCTATTAATTTCAGAAACTTGTTTGTTAGTCTGAATCTAAAGATTCTTCCACTCCAACCTTCCAGTTGTTGATTTTCATAATATTCGCGATTCGTCTAAATCGCAATTCGCTGGGGGCAGGAGTGCGCACAACATCTCTAGGATCGTGTAGACGTGTGGAGTTCCTTGGAGTAGGCAAATGTTCATTTGTCATACGTAAACAAACTTTCATGTCTTGCATGCAGTCTTGATGTAAACACAGAATGTCTTTCGCGCACTTACATGGAGTGATAATGTTCTGAGTATTGTTATGATAGTATGTGGAAGAATTCTGAGTATAGAGTTCAGTAACATTATTATTATTATTAATTTATTCACCTACCGTATTTTCCTTCTCTTGCAAACGTCACATCAATTTCCAACTACCCTTTCTTCTATCTCTTTATTCTTAAAAGTATCTTCTCCCCGTATTATTTCTATGACTCCCTCTCCCCTTCTACTTCTACCCCTCCCATTCTACGTTGTTGTAACTTGCCAAATGTAAGATACGTTGTTGTAACTTGCCAAATGTAAGATATTGTATAATAAAATGTCCTGTAATTTGTAATTAATTTTTTATGTAATTTAAGATGTAACCTATAGTATAATGTAATCTCTACGAGTTATTTTATTCTGTGTAAAATGAAATATATCGTAACTGTATTTATATTTTTGTATTTTTATTTGTATTTTTGTATATTTTTGTAATGTTTCACTTAATTTTGGTACAGTCGTTATGTAATGTTATATTCTTTATTCTGCAAAACTCTTTTTTTTCTCCTTTCTAATGAGATTCTTTTCTAACAGGTAATACATTTGTTTATAAATCAATTGTATCTTATATTATCTGATTAATTATTTGTTATGTTCAACCTTAAGCCGCCATCCTGATTGGGGTTTTCGCTGGGTTTCCCTCAATCGCTTAAGGTTCAATACCGGGATGGTCCTTAGCTTGTTTTCCCAGTATTAGATATTGTAAATACCCTCCCATTCGAACTAATTTTGTAATGACACTGTAAATATTTTTAAAGTGGTTAGGCGGAAGAGCAGATCTCGGTCTGAGTCTCGCCACTAATAAAGTCTTTTATTTATTTATTATTCAATGCCAAAAATAGGCTTTCCATACACTACCAAAAAAGTTGACTCTAGTCGATTTATTGTATAGCGATACGTCTATATCGATGTTCCTTAAATTACGAGCACATCAGGGGGCAATACAATACAATACAATACAGTACAATCTCATGTGACAAATCGTTAGTTCCAAGATCGCTAGCGAAGTAGGTAGCGCCACGGTGGACTGCTCAGACGAGTTCGTAATGAGCATCGATGGTTCGTCTGATGCAGGTCTGATGTCAGCTGTTGGAGCATAGTCTGTGTGTTGGAGCGTGTTCAGAGCGTGTTGCAGGCGGCATGGAGGCGAAAGTTGGATATATAGTGAAAATATGTTGTACGTGTGAAGATGGAGGCGATGGTGGAGGTAGCAGCACTCGCGGAAGGATATACGAAGGATAAGGTTATTTTTCTACGGCGTTGGACCATAAGGCGAAATTGGTCCAAAATGCCTAGCCAGCAAACAAGAAGTAGCTGCAGAAAATCCAATGCTGATGTTAAGAAGTACATAGTTCGTCCGGAGCATTTTCCAGAGTAAATGTATGTTAGACATGATGTAAAGGAATTTGCTGTGGCAACTTAATTAATCTTATCAGGATAATATGAGAAGAAATGGGATCGAGCTTGGATTCTGTAAGTATTCTTGAAGAACTTGATAATGGAACAATTTCCTGAACAACTGTATCTATGGGAAGCACCATATTTAGAACAAACGTTGGTGTTGAAATAGCGATAGAGAAGCAATTTTATGTGTATGATATTGAGGTGTAAATTATCCTTGTTTCTTTATTTTTTTGTTTCTTTTAATAGTATTATTTTTTTCTGTGCTCAATCTAGACACAGTTGTGCAAGTTACCTTTGTATTTATAATTTATTTGCAATTGAAATATTTATTTTCTCTGCTTCATATTAACATTTATTTTTCAATTATTGATATCTGACAGCTGTGTACATGCCCTTTGTATCTGTTACTTCATTAATTGCAATAGTTATATACTTATCTGTATAGTCATCCCAGTGAAATATCAACTTCAGAGTAAAAAAAGATTTTAAAAACCTTAAATCATTCATAATTTTTTAAAATTTTGTTCATTATAAACTATATTTTGCTAAACAATTCTGAAATATTTTTTTATTTACCATTACAAAATAACACTGAGAAATAATTTCTGAAAACCAACATTCTGGGTTTCATTTTCTGAATGAAAAATTAAACATCTATATGCCCCCAGAAATTATTCTGATTTTTTAAAGATTTGTTTACCTCAGACATAATAACAAAATTCTGTAATAAAACAGTCTTAATTAGGTTTAAGCCATTATTGATTTTTTTATATCATGTCTCATTCCTATCATTCTTAAATGTTCTCAATATAGGCACTAGTGTGTATCTCTTTATCCACAATTATTTGTAATAGTTTCATTTCTTATTTGTACTCTATTTAGAGTTATGAATTATATGTATCCACAAAGAGTTCATTCCCATTTGTAATCAGTCTAGGCAGAGTAGTTTGCATTATCTCTGTATTCATAAGTAGGTTTAATTTGTAACGGAACTATTTCTTAAATGTTCTCAATTTAGGCACTATTGTGTAAGTTACCACTATTCATAATGTATTTCATTTCTAATAGCTAAATTTATTTTATGTACTCCATCCTGGAACATTTGTGTGTATCCTCTCTGTATCCATATTTAATATTTTTAGAATAAATACTTGCTTTCAATAAAAAGTCTAGTGTTTGTGTAATTTTATTACCATTTATTCCATTTTCTCATTGATTGTAATTATGTTGGTTGAGGATTTATTAGCGATTTGTTGCTTTCAATTTTAATTGCAGTTTTTCTTTTGTAACTTCTTAGTTGATAGCAAAAAATGTACATTCAATGCGAATTTAATGAATTAAAATGTCGGGTTGAATGCCCCGTTTTGAAAGAAGCGCCATGCGTTTATGTGATGGCATTGAATTAGTTCTCCTGCCTGCCTCTCGAAGTAGATGGCGTAAATTTGTCACCGAAGGGTTTTATGGGAGATTGTAACCCCTGGAGCAGATTACGAGCACGGATTGGCACGGATATTGGGAATGTTGGGAATGATTGGGAACATGTAATTTATGATGGGTGTTTATCTTCTTCCGGATCAAAGTCCAAAAGGTTGACAACGTGTATACAGTACCAGAAATTTTGTTTACTGTGTTGCTGTGTGTTTTTACTACCTGGTATCTGTTCTGCACAGAAGTGATATGCATGCTGTCGTTTGCAGTTGTGAACACCTCAAGTATGCGTACTAACTCCAGAAGTAATCGCACTTTTTGAAGAACAGCTGCTCTTTTATTAGTGTGTCGATTTATTTATTAACACATTGAAATATTCGAATGCCGTCACTTAAAAGAAAGATAGTAATTTTTTTGTGATGGATTTAGGCGACAATGAAGACATAGGGAATTTCGTGGTTTTGAGATGCCGCAAATGCCGCAAAGTTATTGTTGAACACCCACAAACTTTGATCGTCTCAGCTCACGGTGAAGATGTGGAGAGATCTAATGAATCGTCATCTGACGATTGTCCATCCCTGAGAAACACTTTGTGGTACTTACTTGATGAGACAGTTCCCTCGTGGGTTTCTTTGGCTCTTGAGAAGGTAGTAGTGTCATTTATTTCCTATGTTATCGTGTGGTTTTTGTGACTTATTATTTCTTTAGTTTTAATTTTTTAGGTTGATTGGACCAAAGGAAAGCTGTCGTGCCCCCATTGCAATGCTCGTCTTGGATCCTTCGACTTCGTATCGGGCTCTAAGTGTGTTTGTCATAAATTCATTCTTCCTTCAGTGCACATTGTGAAAGAAAAGGTGGATAAATCTTATAAAACTAGCAAAGGTTTGATTGACAGTGGTTTATTAACCAATAGAATTTCATAGCCCTGAAAAAATTTAATTGAGATTCAATAATTTTGTTACAGTTCAAAATTTCAATATATTTGGTATTCTGTAAATATGTCTCGTCAACAAAGCGCTTCATATGTGCAGTATGTTCTTCTTACTGGGCCTCCAGGTATAGGAAAGACAACTCTTGTGAAAAATATTTCTGAAGAGTTGACAAATAAGGATATTCATGTTCAAGGATTTTACACAGAAGAAGTTAGACAACGAAATACTCGAATTGGATTTGATGTTGTTACATTTCATGGTGCTCGTGGTCCTCTGGCTAGAGCTTCAGAGAATAAAGTTGTCAATGTTCCAAGAGTTGGTAAATATTTAGTTAATTTGAAATCTTTTGAAGATTTGGTTATTCCTGTTCTTGGTGCTGCTGTGGCAAAGAAATCTGTATTAGTAATTGATGAAATAGGTAAAATGGAAATGTTCAGTACAAAGTTCTGTAATGAAGTGAAATCTGTTTTCAACAGATCTCAAACTATTTTAGCTACAATTCCTGTTGTTCCTAATGCATTTGTTAAACATATTCAGTCCTTACCTATGTCTCAAACATTTGTAGTTGACTACAACAACAGGAATTCACTCATGAAACCTATTGTCAACATTCTGACTCAATCTGTAGAAAATGATGTAAAATAAAGGTGTGCTACAAATTCATCTTTAGTTTAAAAAAATCAGTGGAAAATTATTTTTCTTCTAACATGAAGTGGTATTGAAAACATAATTTTGAACGAAGACTATCCTCCAGAAAAGTGCCAGAAGCATTATAAGAAAATACTCCTTTTTTCTGAATTTTGTAGTAAACACAGATTCTATTCTATGTACCATTTTAGTTTGCGGATTTTCATGAATTGTAGTGTACAATGACGGGTATGCGACTGTATTTCCTTTCATAAATACTTTGCATAATCATTTATTCATTTTTGGTGCCCTGCATTTTTACTACTATTTTGTACGCAATAAATAGTAGTAGTGAGTTTGTTAAACCAAGAACTATTCTCAGTTCCTGAGGAACTACATGCTAATATGAATATTAAAATAATTATGTGAAAACTAAAATAGTCTCTTCAAAATATACTACGCAGCAGTGATTTTGTATTGTGTGTTTATCTAATATAATAAATGAGCTATTTCTTGATTTCCCTATTTAGAAATACACATTTATCATGTGATATGCTCTAAACCTGGTGATCCTAACATCCTAGGTGCTAAAATAAAAATCCTGGTATAAAATAATTCGTTCCAAAATTTTCTTGGTTATACTTTAGCCCTAAATTTATTTAATTATTTTGTCTGTATGGGACAGCAAAAGATGGTGGCACCGCTATGGGGTGTCATTATTTTCATCATTAGTGGCATTTGTGATAAATATTTGAAATAGTAGCCAAGTTATTGTTGGTCTCTCTTGTAGTACATTGTAGAATTGTGCAGATAACTTTCACTAGATTTTCATTAGATTTGCTCTGTCATTGCATTCTTGCTTGCATTTTTCTGGTTCATTCTTGATCAAATTGTTTTATTCTCGTATATTTCTGGAGAATGTAGACAATCGTTTCTTTTCAAAGCCTCCATGCACAAAAAATGAATATACTCGCGTGTATTGAAAATTGATTGCTAAATTCGCACTTGAAGTCTGAGCGTGGATGAAAGCTTCCATAGCGTGCTCCTTCCATGCTCCACAATCCTTACCATGTATTGATGGAGGATATTATTAGGGAGGAGAAAAAATTGCAATTATTTTTTACTAAATAAGCGTCTTTTTTTTCCTTCTAAAGACCTAGTATTTTATTGTATAGTGTTTGTTTGAGCAGAATACACAAAAATGTTTTGAATCCACTAATCATGCGAACATACACAACCATTTAATACCAAATTGACCCTTTAATTACATATTTTTTAGTGAAAAGGATGATTAATTTGAAAACTAATGAAACCTGTAAGTGACAATACAAGAAAAAGAATTGAAATATTTGTTTATTTATCATACCTTCTTTTAGAAAGCTTGTCAACATTATCCAAATGACATACAAAATATTAAGTATTATCCCTTTTTTATGTTGGTTCTTTTGTCACAACAGATTTACATTGAGAAATACCTCTCACTTCTCATACTCTTGAATAGGAAAGTGAGTTAAATAGCTAGCATCCCAGAATCAGTGCCCTAATTTATACAGTTAACCAAATACGTGTTATGAACCACTGATTTCACCATGCAAGTGCAAAAAGTGTCCAAAAACCTCTTGTCTTTTGGCAAAAAAATGGGGAACTGAAATGCACAATAGCGCTCTTCTGATATGTGTACATATTTGTGTTAAAGTGGAAAAGGGCAATTGTATGCCTTCATAGTATCTGATCTAAATGTATATTGGAGCCTACACATTTAAAATGCCTTTATTACAAACTTCAACTAGTTTTTCTTATTTAATGACCCATTTCTCATTTTTGTTCATATTAATTAATTTTGCAGATTGCAATTTTGGAAAAATTATATTTATTGCAACTTGCAATTTTTTCCGGTACTTATGCTTAGGACTTCTACAGAAATAATGTTTTCTGGGCTAATTAGCAAGTGTCTGAAATGGAGACCGTGCTTGCAATCTTTCCTTTATTCCTGTTAATTTATCTCTCCTAAATGATACCAGAACACTTATAACGATGTCTAGCCTTCTTGGGTTTCCCAATGAAGTGTAAATGTTCTTACATTGTTTTGAATCTGTAGACATACACATTTATATTCTAGCATTCAATCTGTGGCGATGGACCCAACTGTTGGCAGACTTGTACTCAACGTTTCTCCTTCCCACTTCCTTAGTTCCGCATCTATCCATTTCTTGTAGTTTGGCAGAATTGGGAACCTAATGACCTGAATCTTGCCAAAAATCATAAGTAAAAAAAATGCCTGCACTCTCTAACATCTTACCGTAACTCTTGATTACATGACAAGAAATGCTTCTATCTCTTTAATGGACTTGTATTAAGAGGAATTTTGTGTTTCTGACTATTTTTCATGAGGTTTGATTTTACTAAAAAAAATTTCTCTTGACTTGTTCTATGTACCCAGTACAGAATTTTTTGCAAGTTTCATAATTTTTTTCATGCAGAATAATAATCACATTTATTTACAAAACTTTCTGTGTCTAATATTCTGAACTTTCTTCATAATAATTTAAGAAACTCGTGTTGAAGAAATTGTGGTGGTGTGATACTAAATCTGTGCCATAAGCTTTGTAAAACATCAACACTTCACCTTTTCCTGTATGCCTTTTGCCCAAGACTGGACTGACTTGTAGTCATTTTTATGTCTATTTGTAAATAGACAGAATCAGATTGAAGATTAAATTGTTTTCACTTTTAAAAATCATTTGATACACAACTACAGCCTTTTTAAACTACTCTTCTCCTCAGAGGGCAATGCCAATTAAAAGTTAATCAAAAGGTACATGGAAACCAATTTTTTTAAATTCGAATTCTTGGTATAGGAAGTCCATCAGAGTCATCCACTCAAGAGTAGGTTTGAGTTTGACTTGACTATGACTATCGACCTAGAAGAACCATGCTAAAACATAACAGAGTATCCGATAATTTTCTGTCTATTTATTGTTAATTCATCAACAACAAAAGAAATTTTAGATTGCAATTTTTGAAAAATCATGTTTTTGTAGCTTGATGTTAAGGTTGGAAAAAGCATAATCTGAGATTTCATTGAAATTTAGTTACCAATAGATGGAAATACTGTAAATAATAAATTGCTAATTTATCCCTAACAAAAATTATTTATAACTATCAGTAATTATTAAATCAGAAGTTTTGTGACATGTGAAGTAGGAGAAAGCACTTGTGAGATTTTGAATAAAATCTTTAATTTGCACACCCCTTGTGATGTCACCGCATTAAATAAATAAATAAAAAATAAATTTATTGTCAAAAAACAGTACAGACTGCATATGACCACATGGAGGACAATAAACTAATTTACTCTTCGGAAGCAAGCAAGCATTATGATTTCAGTACACATGGTAGGCTCAATTACATGTATAATTCCCCTAAATGGTTCACTGGAACAGGCCGGGCGGAAGTTGCGTGCGGGCTTGGGAGTCAAGGTGGGTGGTGCAGTGGGCAGCACACCTGCGACCAGAGCAGAAGGTCTCGGGTTCGAGTCCTGGTCCGTCGCAATTTCCACCTGGCTATTGGCGATGCATACTTTGGTGTGTTCCAACAATATATAATGGGCATGAATATTAGAATCAAGCACTTAAATTCCAAGTTATTTATGAAGCGATGAAGAGTAAAGCAGTCATTGATTTGTTACTTTGGAAATGATAGAGAGAAATATGAGATTGTTGAATTCAAGAGTCTTTTTAACTCTACCTACTAATTTTTTCACAAATTTTGCAAAGAATCGTCGGTCAAAGTAAATAAATAATGGAAGGTTTACGACTTTGTATAGTTGTATAATATATAAATTTTGTAGCAGAATATCGTCGGTCAAATTTTCGATCGATATTTCCTTTTACTATATCGATTGCATGATATTGGTTGTCGATGAGTACATCGATATTTTTGTATTGATTTTATCAATTGTCCGATAGATCGTTCGAAGACTTCTTCGAGTCGTGTTGGAAGACAAATCATGTCGATGTCTTGAGCATGTGTGAGAATACTGAGAACAACTGTTCGGGGATATACAGAGTATATATGACAGTGATGGTCAAATAATACTGTATTATTAACTATTACATGTTTCTTGATAACAGCTACCATTGATAGGTAATAGGATTTAAGCTTGTTTTATATCATCTTTTTGTGCTTGTTTGGAGAAAATATTTTTTGTTAGTAAACGTGTATAACCTATAGGGTTATCTTGCCGGACCGCACTCGGCTAATGCCTGACAAGAACACTCCTGCTTCATCACCGGCATTCGCAATGGATAATGATGATATTTTCGACGATGAAGTAGAAGAACTTGAGAATGATGAATCCGAATATAATCCGGACGAACCAGATGAGTTTGATGACTCTGATGGAAATGAAGATAATCAGGATGACGGTGATATAATGGCTGATGATCCCCCTCGAGATGATGCTGATGTAGTATTTTATTATCACACAGGTAGATTTGTCTCTGTTGATTGGTTTTGGCTGGATTTTAAGTTATTTATTTCAAATCGTACTTTCCAAATCGGGATATTACCGTTATCAGATTTCATTAAAAATATAGCTTGGAAATATACAAAGTAAAAATTGAATCTATTGAACATAAAGATTTTTGAAAATTACTTGAATTCCTTAATTTTGATTTTGTATGTATAAATGAAACCTAATGAGAAACAGAAAATACTGTTGCTAATTTTTTTTAGACATGATACAGAGTAATAGATATGATATCAGAAAAGCGTTCCAAATATTCCATTTTGTGTGTGGTTGAAGTTTTTATCTGTTTAAGTGTTTCTGAAATTTACTTGTAAGGCTATAACAGAAGAGAGGGGACACTTTTTTAGTCACCTAGTGTTCAATTCAGATATTTCACTACTTTGCTGAATGTGAAGGTTTGATTAGCGTGAAAATGAAACTAGAAAATGAATGATATAGATTAAGATAAATGGCAGCTAATAACAGCTATAGATAAATAATAAACAGCTATTATTCCCTTAAAAATTGTGAGCCTGAAGTAAAATATACTAGATTGCTGTGTATAGTATGCTGAAGTTTATGTGAATTATAAAACAGTAAAATACATGTTCTTCAAATAAATGCACTCGCTGGCTTAGTAAAATGTCATTAAGGGTAATGTCATTTTTCACCTTTGTTAAAATACTATCTTTGTTTAGACATGTTTTTTTAAGGCATATAAATAATTATGACTTTTTTTTACAATAAATTAATATTATTTTTTTGCAGTTATTATTAATGGAGAAAATGAGAAGAATAGTGTGCGAAATTAATAAAACAAATTATCTATGACTTACCTAAGCAGAAAGTAAAGTTAGCATTATTTTTTTTTCCTGTCATTTTTCTTTGCAATTTTTTTTCATTAGTACTATATTGTTAGAGAGAGATATAATTAATTAATAGACTAAAAACAGTTGCATGGTGAAAAGTAACCTAATTAAGTAATTCATAGTTTCATTAGGTGTATATGATAAATGTGAATATAATAAACATTTTCATTAAGGTATTTTTATTGTTCCCAGATTAATGGTCATTTAGTTTTTCGTTGTATTTTGAAAGATTCAACTACCGTAATTTAGATTACTAGTGTCTTGTTGTTTTCACACCCAAGTTCTGATATTTTAAAGTTTACACATTTCTCACATAGTTGTAGTCTATATTAGAATTTATTGTAATCACGAAGCTTTTGGGTTTTCAAATTTTAATGAAAATATCAGTGTTTGGGGATCTGTGATATTGCAAAAGTGATTTTAGAATTTTTCAAAAAATCTTAGTTTGTCTGAATGCAGCAATTCCTACTGAACAGATTGTCTTATCCATTTCTTGTCATCATGAAGGCTGTATCATTTTTGTGTGATTAAACTTACGGATACTTCATACAAAGAACAGTTTTTAAAACTTTCTGAAAAACCGCTCCAAATGTCAAAAATTAATTTTTTGATTTGTATTGCATCTGAATTTGTGGTATTTTGCTTGAAAATGTACTCCATATGCAGTGAAACAATTTCTCCATTTCCACTACCACTTGAGAAAAGTGTTAAAACCATTTATTTGTGTAAATGCATTGACCTCTGTGAGGAAAGTTTTGAAAAACCAAAGCTAGACAGATTGCGGAATTATATTGGATATCAGCAAACTGACATGATATGAAATTGTATGTTCATAACACATGTTTTATAATATTACTTTATTTCTATGTTTTTAATGTCACTTCTCTATACATGAATATGCTTAATAGTCTTCGTAAATTGTCTTGACTTTGTAATGTATATATGAAAGCATATGCAGTGATAACTTACCATCAGGTGGAAATGGCCAGAATGAGCCGAGAATCGAACCTGGGAATGCACACAGCTTTATGTGCCGCTTGGTTCACTTATCTCCTGTATGTGTCTTAGGTCTTCTGGATGGAAATGGTGTACAGTTGTGAAAGCGAACTTGTGGTTTAGTGGTTAACACCCATGAAATCAATGCAGGAAGTCTGGGGTTCGATTTCCAGCTCGTTGCCATTTTCACTGGACCAAAAGTATCACACATCTTTTCCACATGTAGGATACACAGAAGAAATATATGCATAGCATACTCAATGGTTTTGCATTTCTGTTTTTTCAGGTTTTGAAATGTTTTTTAATGAATTCCATTTTTTGTTACTTAGGTTCTGTGTTCTGTTGTGATATTGAACCAAAATTAGGACAGCTTGCTGTTACTGGAGGGGAAGATGACAGAGCATTTGTTTGGGATATTAACTCTGCCAACGTGTTTCTGGAGTGTAAAGGCCATTCGGTAATGCCATCAAAAATGAATGATACCTTATACTTGAAATTGTGTATTGTAGCGACATGACGTAGTGGAATTTAATTGATAGTTTTCATTAATAATGAAGTCTCTATTAAATGTCTCTAGTTAATGACTTTGTTATTTTAGGATTCTGTGATAAGCACAGTGTTTAATCATGATGGTTCATATGTTGCGACTGGGGACATGAAAGGAATGATTCAAGTATGGAAAATATCTTCTAAATCAACAGTTTGGGAAACTCACACAGATGAGTTACTGGTAAGACTTACTCTGATAATTTTCTTTTATGTTTTTTTTTTTTTGTGGGTATTAAGAGGGTCTTTATTATTTGCAGTGGATGAAATGGCATCCAGCTGCTAATGTGTTGTTTGCTGGAACAGATGTGGGTGATGTTTATGTTTATAAAATTCCCAGTGGTGAATTTAAGATATTATCTGGTCATGGAAGCAAAAGTAGTTGCGGTGTTGTAATGCCGGATGGTAAAGAATTTTTAATAATTGTATGTAAAAAAAAGTAAAGATTTTGATTTTAATTTGCATTTTTTAAACTACTTTCCAGGCAAAAGAATTGCTGTTGGTTACAATGATGGCACAATTAAAGTATTTGACATAAAAATGGCTAATCCTATTCATCGAATACATACTGGAACTCCTGATACTGATACTTGCATCACATGTATTGATGCAAATGTTGACAATAATTTGATTGTCACTGGAAGTTTGTGTGGTGACATGAAATTAATTACTACTCAGAATGGGAAGGTATTTGTTTTCTGAATAAATTTATACTCAGTAGAACCTCATTCATCCAGGCCTCTGGTTTTATCAGCATCATTTCAGTTTTATTATCAAAATATATTGTTTTATTTACAATTTTGCCTTGAAGCTTTGGAAACGATTCAAATGTGGTATGCTCAAAGTCATGTTTCTTGGCTTCAAGGAAATTTAACTTAAGCAAAAAAACAAAACATAATCGGAAACACAAATTGTTTATTAGTTTGCTGTATATTACTTGCAGTAAATTACTTTGTTGTCCTCAACATGGTCTTAGGCAGTTTGCAACAGCNACTTTGTTGTCCTCAACATGGTCTTAGGCAGTTTGCAACAGCTCTCTTGACAAGAAAGTATTTATTTATTGTTTATTTATCTAATTGGCTTGATGTTGGTTTACCGCTTGTGCACAGTGTAGTCACAGTTTTACTTCGATATCGTCTGTAAGAGTAATGATTTTTGTACCTCGCGTTATATTGGCAAGACATCCCATTTTGTGAAAACTTAAATCTATCGCCAATATCGGCCATAATTTTCAATGCACATGCTCTGCGTTATTCTGTTCCTTCTGCATCGAGTGTGTGGAATGAATATTTTGTCTTAGATTGTTGTGTTATCAACTTGTATTTCTTTACAGTAAAGTAGTCATTTTTGTGACTAATATAATTATTTATTTTGATGTAACTTGAATTCATGGAAGTTGGCAATTCGTTTTAGGCAGCCATATTGCATAATTTTCCGCGAACTTACATGACTTGGAGTATACAGTATTTGTCATGGAGCGAGAAAGTCAATAACATTGTTTGCTTAAAGTAGAATGATTACCGAGACGTCACCAGATAGCAGCCCAATTTTTTAAAATAGAAAAAAATGTCTTCTTATAAGTTTTATAATCTTTTAGTCTACCATATCAAAATTGTATAATACTAAATGTATCTTACCATATTTACCCGAATATAGTTGTCATCCCCCACCATCCCTTATTTTAGGAGACGAAACTGAGGAAAAAATCTTTCCAAATAATGAATAAGGGATCAGAATAATATCTATATAAATGTCAAATTCAAATTGTCACAAATTAACCCATTGTCTGAATTTTCTTAGAATTTTGCAACTGTTGGGGCTGAATCATTTTCATTACCCTAGTAGTATTCAATGACAATTTTTCAGGCTCATTAAAATTATGTTTATTTTTATTTTGACATCTTAAACAAATTGTAATAGAATTACAAGATAGAAAAATTGAATTTACCTGTGTTTTGTTGAATAAAAAATGATTCATTACAAACTTATTTACTTTTTCAATGCTTTGTTGACATTTTCTTTAGGAATATGTAATCTTTGCAAAATTTGATATTGTTCAATAACTATTAATGGGTGTTTTGTACTAATTTTTTGCTGCATATAATACAAAAGCTTTCATCCTAAAATGTTAGCAAACCTTATAAGTTTTAAAAAAAATTGTCGTCTTCTAAGACAAATTGGTTGACTGGGGGGTATTAAATGTTATTCTTTTCTGTGAGAAAGCAATTCAGAAACTGGTGTTGTCTATGCAGACGAGTTGATTTCTTGGGAAGAGGCTGAGAATGAATTTGTATAACAATGTCAAACGTTCTTTCTATGCAGTGTTGACTTGTGTGTACTTGAACTTATTAAATCAACCATCAGATAACAAAAAAACTTGAAAGATTTCCACCTACCTATTTTATGCGTCCCATTTTTATAAATATTATGGAAATTCATTCTTCTTTTTTTAAAAATAAATATTCTTTGATTTTGCAGGTTGTTGGATCATTATCCATGTCTACTTTAACAGCGGGTGGTCCAGTAAGTGCTGCACATTTATCAGAAGAAGAATCAAATACTTTGCATACCATTGAATCTGTTGCATTTTGCAAAGATTCTTCCATGGCTTTGACTGCAGTTGGAAATTTAAGTGGTGTCCTTTGCATTTGGGATGTTTCAAAACAGGTGATTAACAGTTATGTTTCTCTAGTATATGGAGCATGTGAGTCATGTTTAAAAAAATATTTTCTGTTTCGTTTTATTAGTATCATAGTTTTGAAGTTTTGATAAGATGTTGCATTTGTATTGTAGAGGCTCACAGAGAAACTATTTTTGCCAATTCATATTTTAAAAAGGTTTTTCAGCATGAAAAGTGATTTTTTGAAGTTTTGTTGTATCTCATGAAGTAATAGAGTTATCATCTGGGTTTATGTTTAAAAATGTTATTAATTCTTGTATTGAGAAAAGAGACTTTTGGTTTTTCGATATTTTATTATAAATAGGAGATAGGGATAGACAGGTTTTCGGAAGTTTGTCATTAGCAATAACGATGTGTGAAGCCGTGGGCCTTATGGCATGTGGGAAGCCGTGCAGGGTTGGCTAGTACACAGTGTGGCAAATAATACTTCACAACATTCTGGTGCAACTGCTGTTCTTAGGAAGAATAAAGATAGAAAACAGACTTAACAAACATTTCCCATAATTAATGGAACCTTAGCTAGACAGATGTGAAGTTTTAGATTGTGAATATTTTTAGGAAACAATCCGGATTTGAGGAAACTAAGTTACTGTGTCTGTAGAGCGATAGAAGTAAACTATTAACTTCATAATTCATGAGTAAGGCGAATGACTAAAAAGATGCAGCTATTTAATGCTATTGGGCATGCAGAGCTCAATTTGTCTTGTCTTAAGTAGCTTGATTGTGATTAACTTGTCCTAATTGATGCAGTAACCGTACTTCACAACATTTCATTTGTAATTAATTTAATTTCGTTTACCAAAATTATGTATGAAAAAAGAATCATACGCAATTCTCTGCTATGGTGGTAAAGACTTGTGAATGCAGAATGGTATAATTGATTGGGTGGCAGTGATGTATATTTTAAACAAATTGGACTCGTTGTGTTTATTTAATTGTAAATAAGTGTCAAAATAGCACCAGTGTATAATCAGGCACATAATGTGGGCAAGTAAAAAAATTATTAAATGAAATGACATTTCTTTCACACACTTGATTTATTTTCAATTAAATAAACTTTACAGCGTTTCTACCCCACTGTGGGTTATCATCAAGCAACTACTGACAAAAATGAATGTAACTGTTTAACATGACGGAAATAGGACATAGTTCACACAAAAAGGCATAAATAGAACAAGAAATACAAAATGTTATAAAAAATACATCCAAGGCATTGCAGATTTTTGAATTAATTAAAATAAAGTATGTTGAATCTCAAAGGGTTAATTATTGGTAGGGTATTAAGAATTGTATATTTAAGTATAGAATATCATAATGGTTATACAATGAAAATCAGACTGACATAGATCAGAATGTACAAAATGTTACTTAAAAATTTCAGACATTAGATAAAAAAAATCCCTGTGGGACTCATTCCATAGACCTCACAATTGCCAGGGAACTTGTTATCCCTACCCATGGAACCGTAATCCAGGGAAAGAATCATATTGCCATTATATATAATAATGTATTTAGCTTATTGTCGTTTGCGTAAAATTCTAAACTGAAATTAAACTCCCTCAAGTAGATTATTGTAAACTTGAACTAGTTTCAGAAGCTGTTGCGTCATCTTCAGCATCTGCTGACTGCTAATCAAACTATCCTCTGATGGTGGGTGGGTGGATGAATTTTTAAATAAAATTATTTTCAAACGGAACTTGGAAATTTATTAAATTACAATTTTGATGATGATTACTTAAAAGTTACCAAAAAATAGTGATTGTATTAATCTCATATACAATGGACGTTAAAACATACGCTTCCACTGCCGGAGTCAGTATAAATTTGTAGTCTGGACTACCAACGTTTCAGCCATCTGGCTATGGGCTTCTTCAGGGCAATGTCAGAGTTGATATCAAGAATCAGAGAGAATTACAAAATTGAAATCTTAAGAAATATATTAAACAAATGTCAGAAAATGAAATATATTTATTTTAAAAAATCGTTATAGGTTTGAAAAGAAACAGTTTTTCACGGGTTGTAGCACATCATTTATTGACTATTGTGTGTAGATGTGAGAAGTTGTTTTTGATGAAAAATATCAGCCCTCATTGGGTCGAACATTGATATCCTGTCACTGGAATAGATTGAAGTGCTCGTCGGGAAATCTAGAGTCTGGCCCATGTACTGTTTGTGGGCTGTACCTGATCTGCGGACCTTTGTTTGACGACCTCTGGTATATGATTACGAAATATAGATGAGTGTCTTAGCAGCATTTGTAATGTGATTTATTTAATATTGTATACAGCATAATATAAAATGGTAATAATTGGATATAATCTTAGTTAACATCTTAAAAACTCACAAAGATTCCTTGAAATTTGTTTTTCACAGGAGAATTGATTCATCAGCAAAGTGATGTATAAAATTCCTAAAATTTCTTCTGTGTAAACTTACCAAAATTGTAAATACACATCTGGAAATGAAACACAATTTTACATTATATAATATTTAGAATACCATTATTAATCAGATATGTTGTAATAATCCAATATATTACACCCATTAGCATTCATCCTTTTTTTTGTCTTGTGAGCAAAATACTAAAGGCAATTGCAAAAGTTCTTACAAAAGAAGCAATTTTTAGGAGGCATGAGTTTTTGATAAATAAAAAAAAAATGTTTAATGTTCTGAAACAGATACTATCTGAAGTGATATATTAATAAATATAATTTATTTCAAGCAAGAAGTTTTCAGTATAATTATTGCCATATTGCATACACAATTTTCTTTTATTGTTGTAGATACAGATTTAAATTAATGATTATTAAATTTTCAAAAATTAGCTTATCATTAGTGAATAATTTCAGTATTACATCCCAGTATATAAGTCTTTAGAATGAAATTGTGTGATTGTATTTTAGTAGTATACTGTAGACATACTGCCCAGACTGGTTTGATTTCTTATTTTCAAGAAAGAATTGTTTCGGAGGATGTATTGTATTTGACATATATGACTTTGTTATTTATGAAATTAATAAACCATTGATTAATCAAACCATATTAGCAATTATGATAAGTTATATCTTTAAGTATTGGAAGTGTGACATTTTGTCTCTCCTCATTCAAATGATTCTTGTTGTTTTCTTTTGCAGGTTCCTCGACATGCTATAAAGCAAGGCTGTGGTATCAGTAAAGTTTTATGGGACAGGAATTCCACTCATGTATATGTTGGTTGTTTGGATAGTTCAGTTAAATTGTATGACTCTCGTAGTGGTGCAATTGTGAGAGAATTTTTTGGTCATAGAAGAGATATTTTGGATATAACTTTGTCGAGGTACGTGATGTTACTTTTTCTTGTGGAAAATCTTTTTTGGAACTTGAAAGAATGTTGATTTGTCCATTTTTTAATCATCTGTGTAATTGCAGAGATGGTGGGAAGCTTCTTGTTACCTCTGATGATAAAACTGCCCGAGTGTTTTCAACCACAGCCATAGATAGGTAATTACTACCCATTCTGCATCATTTTATTTGTGTGAAGAAGATAATCTCTGTGTAATTGGTGTAAATCATTTGAGTGTTTTAGTGTTTTGAACATAGGATCGAAACCTTCATGATAGTTATCTAGTAATTAATTTATTACTTGAATGTAATGTGTAAATGGAATAATGATGTTGTAAATGTACTTTGAGATTTTATTGTCATTGGTTTTGTTTATTCTGTTCATTCAATTTGTTTTAAAATTGTACTTGATGTTGTGCTATCATTAGTGGATGGTATATTTCTTACCAAGGAATTAATATGTATTAGTAAATTTGAAATATGGTCAAGTCCCTCTGTTAATTTAGGATATTAAATTTGCTTGATAATTTAGTATTGTTCATTCTAGAGAAAATTGTTTTATTTTAGTCCTTTTGACATGCAGTAATGCTGATTAACATTGTCCTTTCTTAACTGTGCTTTCAACTATCAATTTTGAAAAATGTTTTGATTGTAAAAACTCTTACAATTTTTTAAATCTTAGTATGAAATTTAAAACCCTTATGTCATTTCTAATTAGTTTATTTTGTATTCTTTCAATTGGCATTTTCTTTGTTAATAGAAAATTAAAAAGACTGGGCATTAATCTGTTTTAAGTTTCTACATTGCCAAATTTTCAAATGTATTTTATTAAATAAAGAGGTGGAAATTTATTGTATGTTATGACTCAAATTGTAAATATTGTATTCATGAGATAGAGTAAATAATATTTTTGTTGTACAATTTATTTAGCTGAGGAATAAAGATATTCTGAGACAAATGTTTCATTGAAATGCTAGTTTAATAAAATGTTTGGAAAAATTTTCTAGCAGGTGTTTTATGTGAGGTCAATTTTGAATTTCCATAATAAAAGGAGATGGATAAAAATATACCAAAAGGATTGGATTTTGGTGAAAACCCCCTTTGTATTAGGTTATTGATAGATGAATAATGTAATTAGAAATACTGTGTGAACTTCTTGCATCCTTACTATTGATTGTGTTGCTAGTGCATTATATTAATGTTAATATTTTGACTGAAAGTGAAATGTGTTAGAAAAGTAGTATTAAGCAAATTAGTTTTAATATTATTTTTTAAGACCTTTAACTAATGAAAACCCAAGAAATTTTTACTTTACCTCAATATTTGAAAATAAATTCATAATCCAAATGATAAGAGTTATAGATTAGAACATCGTAGGTCTGTTCCCTGTTTTTAATATGTAGATATTGATTTAAAAAATTGAAGAATGTAAATTTAATGGATTTTTTAATAGTGATTTATTTAAAATATATTTGTTAAAGCCTATTATATTACTTATTGCTGAAATCTCTTTTCTCTTATATGTTCTTGTATGAAAACTTTGCAATGTAGTGTTCACGCAATGTTAGTGAAGAAAAATTTATTGTACAAACGAACAAAAATATTAAAAGCACTATTTTATGTATTCTATTTCAAATTAATCAACAAGTTATTTTTATAAAACAATTGCAAAGGTTTTCATGCCTCAGAAATTCAGAATGATTTTACATTGTCCATTCCTTTGTACATTGAAAAGAATCATTTTGAAGAATTGTATTTTAAGATCAAAAGGAGGAGGAGCAGATTAGATCAGTTAGTTCAAATAATTTGCTGAAACAAAAGTATATTGTGTGAAAATACAAATGAATCATTGGATTGTTTATGCTATTACTGCATTTAAAAATTTATGGTATGTATATGTTATTAAATTACTAAAACGTTACTACAATATGTTGTATTAATTACTTTAAAAATTCATTAAATATATTTCTAAATTTAAGTAAATTAAAATATGGAAAGTGCGGTCAGTCAGAGCTTCGACTTCGATATTTACGCCGCAGACACATGGGGTGTTTTGTTGTTGTTGTTGAAATTCTAACCCTCTAGATATGTGAGAAAAGATGAAGTAATGTGGGTTTTTGTTTATTTTGTGTGTTCATTAAGGGTGGAGTTATAGAATGGTGAAGCGTGATTACGTATTCTAGAGTTTATACTGCTGAACTTGATCGTCGGATTTTTTTTCTTCAGCCACTCGAACATGTGAGTGTTGGGAATGTGTGTGTTGTTTTTTGATCGTATGCTATCCCCTATCCCTGACTTAAAACAGTCGGAGAGCGAACGAAAGAACGAAGACCCGACCCAGGAAGCAATCCGCCAACCCGCCGCAGCACGCTCCTCGTCATCGGCGGCTCCCTTGTAACCCCCTCCCTGCCCCCCTTCTACCTCTCCTCACCCCTTCAATGAACACAACTCGCTGGATGTTTCGCTTGGGTGGTGGGGGCGCTGCGACGCAACGTGGGAAAGCGGACGCGAGGAAATCTAGCATCAGGCGTCGCGACGCTCAGCGTCATCTCTCGTGATGAGCTACGAAGGAAACTGCAGTTGGCGAGCTGTTGAACTATACGGCTTGGCGTGAACATTATTTAAAAGGGAACATAATCCCAGGTGTAAAATAGATACGCATTGTCTCATTCCGTAACGATGTATCCTCTGCAAAATGTGGTCACATGACAGAAATCTGACACGTGGGTGTTAGGAATCGCTTGAATCCGAGCATGTGAGGTGGACCTAAATGAAACCAATGGGGTGTTGTGTTCCTATGATAGCAAAGTGGACGACTTGTTGAGTCTGCGTCAGCTTCCTGACATTGGACGAGAATCCTGGGCTGGGATTGGTTTAGAGGCTCGTTTGGCCCCACCTGCATTCCCTCGACGGCTGTACGTTGCTGGCGCGCGCGCGCGCTGTCCGCCGTCCGCATTGAAGCCACAAAAGCCTTGGCTTGCCGGCGTTGCGGACCGGGCCGCCTATCTTGGAAGCCGTCGCCGGGCCACGTGGTTCCGATCCTGTCCTTTTTTTTTTGTTGTATCCTCACGCGCGTTTATCAAAATCGTCTTGTCTTTCAAAATGTTGTTAGTGGCTTCGAATGAGTAACTATCGTATTCACGTAGTGTGACTGTGTCAAGTGTGTTTTAGTTATTATAAACAAGTTTTTTTACCGCCAAAATGACAATGAAAAACGATCGGGTGCAAGCGTCCGAGAAGGATGCACTTCGTAGTGGAGAATCGTCGCAAAGTGGAGTGAAGTTGAAGAAGGAAATCGGTCTATTGGATGGCGTTGCTATAATTGTGGGTGTCATAATTGGAGCGGGCATTTTCGTGTCGCCCAAGGGAGTGCTGAAGAATTCAGGGTCTGTGGGACTCAGTCTCATTATTTGGGTCCTTTCCGGTCTTCTCTCTACCATTGGCGCACTATGCTATGCAGAACTCGGTAAGTTGCAGTTCAATAATCTTAAAGTTTGTCTGTCTCGAATTTTGAAGTTTTTTTCTGGATAATATTTTAAATAGTTTCATAAATCAAATATCAACTATAACGTTTGTGAAAATATTAATGAAAATATTGACTGATATCTAATTTAATTTGACAATATTATTTACATATGAAGTTACTATAATTTTAATTTTTATGTTATATTCTGTTTTAACTTAATGTTTAGCGGTTTGTGTAGACAGTTTTCAATTGTTTTTTCTAAGCTTGCTCTAAAATTGCATCACCTTAATTCTTAACGTCCGTCATATTACAGCATAATCGCACTCTTTATTTTCTTCGCTGTTTCGTCATATACTAGACCTTATGTAGCTCTTTCATGCTGAATTTCAAGGACGTATTTTATGTACGATGCTGTGTCCTATCTTGATCATTAAGTCCAAAGTATTCTCATGTTTATTCGACATTAACTCTTAGGTACTTGCTGATTGATCTCAAATCATTGGATCGTTGTTGCGAATATTAGTAGTCTCTTATCGGTATCAGTAATGTCTTGACGAAAAAAAATTGAAGAGAAAAATATGGTAATTCTATAAATTTTTAACTTATATTTCTTTTTTTACGTTTTATCATATCAAAAGTACTCTCACATGTAATTCTGCTTGTACACATTTCGAAGGATAGTTCAAAAAGAAATAATTTTTTTATAAACTAGTTTAATGTGGAGGTTTTTCTTTCAGTAACTTAAGATTTATTCAAAATTGAACGTTCTTAACTTCTTATTAATTTAACTGTAATTGCTTGCTCCTATGATATTATGTATATCGAAAGGCTGACAAGTTGGGATATTAAAAAACCAATTTTTTAAATATGCGACCCATTCTCAAGAAATTAGATTTATTTTTCTATGAATGATTTGGAGAATGCATAGATCTATTTAGGGGCTCTGACCCTTGTTAAGTGCATTCTGTTGCATCATTCGAGGTATCTGGCTAAGGTAAGGTGCCGGCGTAGGGGTGAGTTTTCCCAGTCCACCTGCATCGCCCGCATCCCAGTTGTCTTCTAGCGTGCCGTGGAGGAGGAGGAGGAGGAGTGGTAGTGAGTGGCGACAGCGTGTCGCGCTAGTGCCATGCTTCGCTGCAGGTGGAGCGAGCGAGCGAACGACCATCGTGCAACATCTTGGGGGGGGGGNTGACGGCGGGGGTTCGCGCGGTAGTGTAGCGGGGTGAGGGGGAAGAGAATGGACACGAACGCGCGTGTATGCAGCGAGTATTTCGCGAATGAGGTACTAAAGTGAAGGGATGGGGGAGTTGCGTAATTTGTTAGACAACTGAGTAGTTTTTGCATGCAAAGGGAATCCTTGTGGCGTGGGATGTTTCGTCTTCCGGATTGATCAAACAAGTCTTCGCTGATCAGAGTATTTGTTGTTATGTTTCTTGTTTCATGACATTTAAATTTACCCTACGTTAGAAAAAAAAGTCTATATAAATGTACACATTCGTGTACAGAAAATCACGTACAGTTAATATTTTTTCTCGATAAAATACAACTTTCATTACACTACTTTTTACATATATACATGCTGCAACGTATGGATAATGTATGAGATATCTCAAGTTCTCAATTGAGCGGTAGGTACTGTATTTTGTAGTTCAAGTGGACATGCAGACATAATATTTTCAACAATTCAAAGTCTTAATATAACTTACTATATTACTCAGACGAAAAAAATCATTCATTCAGTCTTCGGCGATAGTTTTAATAATTAATTCGACCATATTCCGTTTTTGCTTTGGAAAATTTATTCATGTTTTTTTTTAAATGTCCAATAATTGTTTCTATCGACAGGAATGGTTTACGATTATAATATAACTATACTTTCTTATCTATTCTAAACTATTTCATTAGAGGTTGCAGGGACAGTTGTTTTCCGCTGTGATAAGACTATCACCGACTGGTTTCCAAACCAAATGTGAACCAAATACTGAGCTTCAGTACATGGATGTCTTAAGTGTTAAGGAATTTCTGAACTTCACTACTTCTGCTTTTACAAATATTATTGTTCGCGGAGGACTATCTTTACGGGAGATCCGATGGAGCTATGAAAATGTTAATTATCTTTGTTTTAATTACTTTATTGTGCTCTTTAGCAATTGTATAAAATGTATTCTCTTGGTAGTGCATGGGAGAATACAGTGTTAAATGTATTACCATTACGTAAATCAGAATTAATGTGAAATACTATCTTTAATGTATTTTATATAAACAATTAGTAGATGACAATTCTGTTGTTTTATAGATGTAATGTTAACATGAATCTACGAAACCGTCGAAATCATTTCTTACAGTTCGGAAACTATCGAGAAAATCACGCACTGAATGTCATCCCGGATCGATGCGGCATCATAACCACTTTTTATGTGAACTAATTGTTTGTCCCTGATTAACTATTCTGTACTTCACCAAAAATATTCTGTTCTGTGTAAACTATTCCTTCATAGCTTTCAACTCTTTTCAACGACACATGATGTGCACTATTTGAACGATATCGTTCGTTACGCATTTTGTGAAATAAAAACAAATATAGTTTTGATTCTTCCGCGTGGTCGTACGCAGTTTGCAACTGCTTTTTTAACAATAATGTTTGTTTATTTATTTATTTATTCGTAAGTATGAAAATTTGTATCATAGTGTAGCGGTTTCCACTCCACTCTACTACCTCTGGGACCGACTATTCTAATTCCAGTTGATCTAAAAAGGGGAGGTCTCGACTTGGAAAATTGAATTTGGGGTGGGACTTCGTAGGATTGTAGTACCTACGAGTCATCGAATTTAAAAGTAGGAACACTCAATAGCCAGCCAATTCTGAGAAGAAAACTCCAATTTTTCATCTAAATTTGTATATGTGACATGAAACCTCATTTCTCAGTGTAGTAGTGCCGTAATCTGTAACGTACTTGCCCACCACGCAAAGAGCTGGGATTCTGTTTTCCTTCCAGGGAGTTGTTTTCTAAAAGTATTTTTAATAAAATTAATAATTAAAAAAATTATTATTTCAGAGAATGATTAATAAAAGTATAACTTTAATTTTAATAATGAATCAGTTCTTTTCAACCACCATTTTTGTTGTATTTTGGTAAATGTCTTGTCTCTTCTATATTGCTTCTTATGACCGCGGTGGACTAGCGGTAGTGTCTTCATTACCTCGAATTACCATTGAGCGGTAGTTAGTGGAGTTCAAACCCTGCTTTACCGAACATGGTGAGGTTTTCAGCTGGGATTTCCCTCACCTACTCCAGACATGTCGGTACCATAAATTCCCTGGCAACCCAACATCTCTCCTTCTCAATTCCTTTACCCAAGTCACGGTTAGATGGAAGAGCGGGCCAAATGGCCCGAACCTCGCCGTAAGACGTTAAATAAATAAATAAATGATTAATGCAGAAGATTGATGCGATCAATTCATGTTCTAGCAATCTTGGGTTATTAACAGCCACATCTTTTATTATCAACTTTGAGAAATCACTAAATTCTCCTGTAATTTCTTCTCAACTCCTCAAACAATAGCAATATCTTTATCTGCAAGCGATACGTCAATATTTACCTATTACATTGAAGTTTGAAGAGAACTATAAGCAACTCTCCTCTCTCTACA
The DNA here is from genome assembly GCA_002313205.1 of Laupala kohalensis. Taxonomy (NCBI): domain Eukaryota; kingdom Metazoa; phylum Arthropoda; class Insecta; order Orthoptera; family Trigonidiidae; genus Laupala; species Laupala kohalensis. The sequence goes on from NNCF01127336.1 coordinate 347,765, forward strand.
AAATTCTGGCACGTTTTAAGATTTTATATATGCCTGTAAGGAATTATTATATTATTGGCCACTTGAAGGTTATCACTTAAAGGAAGTTTAAGTAAATTGAATTTTAATGACATAAAAAGATGCAAAATAAAATTAATAAAAATACATCAAAATTAAAAGAAAATTTAAAATATTCTTAAAATTATAGGTGATTTAGAGTATTCTGAAATAATTAATTTAATTAGAAATATTTTTACCAAAAAAAGACTAACCTTAAGGATAACAACACCAATCCCTTACGTGGAGAGCAAGCATGCTATTGGTTACGCTACTGCAACATTTAGAACAAAGTTTAATGATAAGTATATAAATTGAGATAACTTTTGATAGCCTTTTTTCTTGACTGGCCATTACGCTTTCTTACTTTGGCGATCCATGACAATGATCCATGACCCATCAATTCTATGAAGAACCCCCCAAAGACAGTATCCCAAGTCCCAACTTCCCCATGTAAGTGTAATTTGTCGTGGACGAACTAGGTCTGTCAGGTTTTCTCATTTTCTTTTATTATTATTTCTTTTTTCATTTTTGTATTAGTCATTCCTCTAATTATCATCATGTAGCCTTCACCTCTGTCCCATATAATGTCTAAATGATATGATATAAAGACACCTCGCCCTGAAATAGTGGCCCCGAATGTGTAGAGTCGAGACAAGCTATTTGAGATGATTCAAATCATTTATTCCAGAAATATTTAAAAGAAAATAGTCAATTGGTGAAATTTTCCCATATGATACTTGTGCTTTAGTCCTGGATAAATCTCGCAATGAAGTCAAACTATTACAGGAATTATTTACTAAGATATTTTCCGTTTGCTTGAATGAGTTAGTGTTGAAAATAATCTCATCAGAATGAAAAGGAATGTTTGACATCTCTTGTGAATATAAATAATATAGAGAACCGATCTGGGTTTTTTGCAGACAAATTAAATTTGAATCAAGTTAAGAAAGTTCACCAATAGTGATACATCCTTGACAGTGTCGATAGAGCAATTGGCGTACACATTGAAAGATGCAAGATTTTTCACGCAGACGTGCAACAGCTAAGGGTATTAGAGCAACGAGTCCCTGATCTGAGTCAAGTGGAATCACATAAACAAGTTGCCTTACCGCGTCACTTGCTCCCATACAACCCTATACAATAAATGATTGTTACCGTGTCCTGTACAAACCCTTAAAGTTTGCACTATGAATTCGGGATCATTCTTTATTAACTCCTTGCGTTGCAATTTGTAATAGACTTTTTTTTGATTCCGTATTAGGCACTTGATTTTGGGTGTAACCGTTTTCTCTGCCGTTTTATACGTTTGTATCAATATTGTGGACTGGAGGCTTCGTCGGTTCCAGATATGGTGATTTACGCCTGCACTTACCTTGTTTAACGTACCTTGCCTTATTACGATTTCATTTATCGTCGTTTCTAAATATCAATTTGTTTGGAAACTTTATGGCAATGACTCAGCCAGTGAATGGTTGTATTCATGTTCTGATAAATTTCTCCCTCATTAAGATGCGTTAAGAGGTGAACCCTTCATTATTATTGATGAGATTGTATTGGTGTGTTCAAAATAAATAAATGAACTTTATTGTCAAAGAAGCAGTTGCAAACTGCGTGTGACCACGTGGGAGATAATGCACAAGTTACTCTCCGCAAACATAAAAGGGGCCATCCCATCAATTCCTTTCAAGGGCAATGTCGGATTTAATACGTATAAAAGAAATTATTTAATAAATATGCACTGTAATCATTTATCATTCCAAAATGAATTGTAGGTATTATGCTCAGAAAAAATTCGAGATCAGTAATAACAAAAGAATTAAATGGCATTCACTCATATGAAAAATCCACAACTACCTGCAGGAAGACCCGGACATGATATTCTTCATCTCGCCAATCTTGCATTTATTATCTGTTAACGTTGACTGCGCAGCAGACATCAACAATATGGAGCTACCACTTTTCCTTTCCAAACAATATTTTGCATAATATTTTATTTCTGTTAATGAAACTTGTTGGCTGTTTTGATTTGAGTACTTTCTCATCGACTGTTGCTTCGTAAAAGTTACGTTAAGAAATACATACAATTTTGTATACATGGTACTAGCAAGAGTCAACTATTTGCAAATATATTGCGAACTTTATAGTGATGTATAGAGTTCTATCATATACCAGATGATCCCGAATTGAAGGTACAAACATTAAGGATTGATACAGAACAGTGTAACAATGGTATATTGTATAGAATGTATGGACGTAAGTGATGCTGTGAGGCGCAAACAGGAAATACATGATATCGTAGTTGCTGCAAGTGTGAGTGGAATGCCTGGCATGTGTGAATTTGCCGTCGAAGAGAGTCAGCCCACGTCCTGGCGGTGGGATATGGAGAAGGCTCTCAAGTATATCATTTCTTTTCCTTTTCATATCTGCTATTCATCTAGTTTCTCACTTTAATCGCTTTTATCTTCATTACTGGCCTTCTCTGCGTGCTGAACGGTCACCCGTCTGTTTGATGACGACCCGTGTCGGAGGGAATGGGTGTCCTGGTGAGTTGGGGGGCCATGCAACCCTACAAGGATTTCCTTGTATGCGTCATCCAATACGCTTGCTTTGGCCTCGGCCTCTTCTAGGCGGGTGATCAGGTGCTAACCCACCACCGACCAATCTTCTTGGACTAGTCCTCAAGGGTGAGGGGGGCACAGGGGGTCCTTCCCGCTGGTCGGCGGTGTTGGAGCAACTCTGCTTAAATATACATGCGTGCCCCCATTATATCCCCGTGACACCCCAGTGGTGTCCCTTGTTGGACTCCGTGGTGGGTGGGGAGCATGAGGATGAAATTAAATCCATACGCATGGAAAACAAGCCCGTCCCCCTTTTGTCGCTCCCCACGCCCTTTTGGCCTCTTTAGGAAGAGGCGACATGTTGGTGAAGCCTCGCTTCGTATTAATGAAATGTATCGATGAGTGAAAGACTTTTAAGTCTATCACTTCTGTACGTCTTGCGAAAGCCATTGTTGATACCGTAGGAAAGTTGCAGTCTGTCGTGCGCCAGCGGAATGGTGAAATTCTGTTGGAGTCGCGTACAGATAAGCAGATCGATATCATTTTAAAACTGAAAGAAATTGCTGGTCTTAAGATCAAGACAACAACACTTCCTAGCCTGAACGTGTGCAAAGGCGTCGTGAATCACGAAGTCTTTTCACATGAGTCAGATGAAGATCAGAAGGCATACTTTGAGCCCCAAGGCGTGGTAAATATTCACAGAATAAGGAGGAAGGTGATGGGAAAGTTCGTCCCCACCTCCACACTGGTTCTGACGATTGATAAGCCCTCTCTACCGGAAACCATATCCTGCGTTTTGTATACCCTGCGTGTGCGCCAGTATGTATCGAATCCTCTGCACTACGTGAAGTGCCAGAGATTCGGTCGTACAATCGACCGGTGCAAGTCACCCTGCGAAGTGGGTGTTATTTGCGGACAGCCTTCGCATGAGTCATCACCTTGCTCGTCGCCTCCATGCCATCCTTCCAATTCCAACACGCGCGGAAAATATAACATAGAGAAAGATATCCAAATGATCCGTGTTACAGAAAGGGTGTCTTTCTCCGAGGTCAGGCGTTGGTACCTCATAAAACGTCCGATGAATATCACGAAATCTTTTGCAACAGCGGTCACCGCACCGAAAACATCTACAGCTTCTTTTGACTGTCAGGTGGTTTTGGAGGAAATGGATAAACCGAAGATGTGTAATTATGGTGTTCAGGCATTATTGGATGATCCTTCTGTCTTAAAAGACGAATTTCTGGGGTGCAAAATCATTATTCCTATAAAGTATAAGGAATCACCCAAACCAAAATCTACATCAGTCCCTACTTCTACTACAACTCAGCAAGCGAAGTCCGCGAAAAAACAATCCCCCGAAGACAATCTCGGGGTCGTCCCCGGCGGAGTCGCTCCCCTCAGTCCCGAAGAACTGACACTTTAAAGTCAGTGTCGGCTCAACTTCTTCTAGTCGCTGACGCTCAAGGAGCAGAAATAGTGGGCTTGTTATGTCCGCGAGTGATCATGGCGACTCTCCCGGGGAGGGGACCACACCAGGGTCTGACTTTATAGTCGTCTACGGAAATAAAAGCTAGACATCGGAGAAAGAGCGGATAAACTCGACCATGGCTCTTCTTTCCTGCAATCTGAATGGCATTCATGTCTGCTCAGATAACGTAAAGCTCTTACTGTCTCGCCCTTCTCAAATTGTATGTCTTTGGGAAACACACCTCTTACCAAAACACTTTTTTTTCTCGTGGTTGCACTCGTTGTAGGGCGGATTTAGAAGACGGCCTACGTGCACACAGTGGTGTCGCTGTGTTCGTAGACGCTTCAGTCTATGCCAAAGAAGTCTCTGTATCAAGCTTCTTTAAGACAGTATGTATGAGGGTGAGCCTACCATCACATACATTTACGATATGTAATATCTATATCCTACCTTGGTAGTAATTCACGAAGGAAGATCTTGCTGGTCTGAGGGACCAGTTGCTTTCCCCATTTCTTATTGTCAGGGATGTCAATACCCATAATACGATGCGGGGTTCTTCACACAACTGCCTAAAGGGTGGTATAATTGAAAAACTGTGAGCCGAGATATGGCGCTTCTTAACGGGCCATTCCACCCACTTTTGTACAGCTTCCCGATCTTTCTCGGTGCTGTATTTAGACATCTGCAGTTCCTCTTTTTCACCTATCCTAGACAGGACAGTTCTTGACGATCTGTATGGCAGTGACCACTATCCGATTCTTATACATTTGAACGTTTTTTTGGCTCGGTTTCACACCCCTCTCAGTGGATATTGAAAAAAAGCAGACTGGGATGTGTTTAAATGCAACATCAATCTTTGCGATGAGCCTTTCGCCGATGTGGATGCCATGGCATCCCATTTCACCAACGCAGTTCTCAAAGCCGCCGACGTGTCCATCCCTAAATTATCATGTAATCCAAGACATTGCCCTGTTCCATGGAATTCGGATTGCGCACAAGCTGTCAACGCTAGAAAGAAATCTTTAATGGGTCTTCACAAATATCTCATTGTTGAAAACCTCATTGAGCTTAAATGGCGCAGAACCAGAGCAAAACGAACTCTTCGAGAAAGTAAGCTTAATGTAAATGGACAACTTCAATGCATCGCACTACGAAAGACTGTCTAACTCCTCCGCTTTTTCTGCATTGTTTCTGCAACAGAAAGCTCGCGTGGAAAGGAGTTGCTAGGATTTCTCCAGTTGCAGAGACGAGGAATATAACATTCCTTTCTCAATGACGGAGGTAACCTCTGCCCTTGCGTCTTCGAAAGATACAACCCCTGATCCTGATCAAATACATAACGCGATGCCAAAACATCTTCCAGAGATAGGCATGAAATTCCTTCTGAACGTATTTAACTGTTTTTGCAATGAGCATACCGTCCCTGCTCAATGGCGTGAGGCCATAATTATTCCACATCCGATAGAGGCAATAGACCGTTCTAATCCGTCGCACTTTCGAGCGATTTCTCTGACAAACTGCGTTGGCAAATTGTTAGAAAGAATGATAAATCGTCGCCTTGTTTAGTCTCTGGAATCGCGAAACCTTCTGACCAATATCCAATGTGGTTTCAGAAAACAGTGGTCGACGCTAGACCACCTTGTTGCGTTTCATCCACCATATCAGCGTTTGTATTGAAGGAACACCTTTGGCAATTTTTTTGGCCTGGTAAAAGCTTATGACACAACCTGGAGGTACGGAACCCAAGCATATTGCACTCGTGGGAATTCCGAGGTTGTCTCCCTCTGTTCCTGGAGAGCTTCCTATCTCAACGCTCTTTCCGCGTTCGCCTCGGTACTCATTTATCATCTAATCATGCTTTGGGAAACTGTGTCCCACAGGGCTCTTGTTCGTCACTGTCTTTGCCATAATCATAAATAGCATTGCTTCAGTGAGAACCGGTACATGCGTCTCTCTTCGTTGACGACTTCATCATCTATTGTCCGTCTAGCAGCATATCTGTCATCGAGCGGCAACTGCAATTGGTTTTAAACCGTTTACACGAGTGGAGCATGTCTACCGGCTTTAGATTTTATGTATGCAAGTCTTACTGTGCATTTATGTGGAGTATACAATCTCCACAATGATCCAGATCTTTTTCTTGGGGGCCAACGTCTTCCTTTCGTTGACGCCTCAAAATTTGTGGGTATTATGGGTAACGAAGAAGCTGATGAGGCAGCGAAGCGGGGAACATAGAGGGTTGTCCTTGACCTTTCAACTGTTCTTACGTCAGATTCAATGGTTGCCATAAGATCGTGTATTCTTGAGACATGGCAAGCCGAATGGTAAAATTCCGCCTTCAAGCTGAGGAAGGTAAAATACTCCGTTAAGACCTGGTCGTCTTCATCCCGTGCGAACAGACGTGAAGAAGTCTTCGTATTGGTCACTGCTATCTTACCCATGGTTATCTCTTACGCGATGAACCTCCTGCCATCTGTGATACTTGCAACACAACACTTACCATGGAACACTTTCTTCTGGAGAACCTCAAATATAGTACCAGCCGACGGCGATACAATCTACCCAATAGTTTGGACGTTATGCTTGGGCAAGATGAACCTATTTTGATACGTCTTTTTAAATTCCTTTAGGAATATGGACTCTGGAACAGGATCTGACCTTTATTACTCCTTTATGTCATTACTGAAATCCATAAACGTAACGCGGTTCGTCCCACAAGTTCACGGGAGGGTTTGAATTTAATTCTTTTTCCCCCTTTTGTTGAAATTTACATTTTTGTGTTTCTAAATTTACTTCATTGTTTTCGGTTTTTATGTTTTAGGAAACTGCTGTCTCTTTCTTTCGCCTTTTTATGTTTGGATATGTTGTATGTCAAAAGGGTTTTCAGTGGGTATGGTTGAGTCATTCGGCGAGTCCCACACGCGGGGAGAGTCATGTTGGCTCTCCTTAGTGTGTAACAAGATTATCCCTACCTATTCAAAAATTTTTGGGCTCTAATGACCTCTATGTCGGCGAGCCGTAAAGCCCCAATAAAAAAGTGTGAATTTGTACGACAATCGCTCCACCGACTCTGTCAAGCATGTATCACTATTGGTAGACGCTGTTTGCAATAATTATTGTAAACATCGTACTTGTCAATGACGCCGTGTTTGTCTTTCCTTTCATCTCTTATTTCTTTCTGTACAAAGATTTCTATATACTTTCCTGTACAATAAATGATTGGTACAATGTCCTGAACCGTCTCGTACCATGAACCAACACGTACCAAGTTCGTACCATGAATTCGGGATAACCCAATATTTCCGCATTGCGCTGACTTCCACTGACTTCGGTCCAGCAAGGCGTGGAGTATTGATCTGACACCCCGGTCTGTCTCTTTAGTGCCAAGTTGGTTTATAATGCATTGATTTTAAAATCTTGAATAGACCAAATAAGTTTTAATTGTGAGGAGTGCAATGGAATGTGCAGCAAGCGTATCAGTTCTGTGTTCATTTTGCTAAGTTTTAAGAGGGGGTGGATCCAGGATTTGATTTTGGGAGGGGCCCTTACTAGTACTAGGATATGCGGGTTCCATCATCGGAAATTTTTTAATGAACTTCTTGAAACGTAAGGTTTAAGGAATTTAAGTCAGTTTAAGGAATTCCTATTCATAAATAACGCATTGTTTTATTGCAGGTTTTTTTATAAATAACCTTAAAAAATTCAATTTTTGAAATATATCGTGTTTTTGCCCAATTTCTTCTTTGGGCGTTTGAGCTAACAAACCTGATTCAGATTTATTTATTATAATTTCAACGGTTATTCACATTAAATCAGAAATATTTCGGCGTTCCATCTTAAATTACGACACGAATAAAATTATACTAATTCAGTTGTATTAAAGTGGTAAGATTGAAATGAAATGTGGCATATAATGTCGAAAACGAGGTACGGTATATGATTTTTCACCAAATGAGCTGGCAGAGAAAGAAATTCTCGTGGAAACATCCCAAAAATTTTAGTTTTAAATGGAAAACTCTTCCAGGTCGATGCATCCAAAATGGGTCGATACATTGAAATCTATAATTTTTTCGATAATTAGTGAATCGTACAATGTTATTACACATTTTATTGGAGCACCAATCAAGCATTTCCATCATAAATTATTGACCTCATGAAGTTCCATTATTCCAATAGCAAATTATTTACTTTCTTTTATTTATGATCAACACTTTTTCAATAGTTTTCCATTTTTAAATTTTATGTAGGTAATTTTCTATTAGATAAGTGACACGGAATCTCGCTGGAGTGCGAGTGTACTAGAAACACTGGAATATCGCAGCCCTATACTCATGTTCCCATTTAGGAATAAAAATTTGTAAAAGTTAAGTTAGTCATATGTTAGACCTATGAAGTCGAATTTTTATACAGATTTTATAAGTTCATCTGGTTGCATTTATTTTGGCTTTGCACAACGAAAACTATCTTACTTGCGCGTATTGCTGAATTTAATCTAATCACAAAGAAAATCTTAATACCTATTTTATTGTATCTGAGATTCTTTTTCGAATTTCAATCTCGGGATATTACTCTTGTTAACTGTCCAACCAACTCTGGAAGTGAATTGTATCATGCAGATTATGCCATTAGTGAATTGTATCATATGGATTATGGTAGAGGGTATTGTTTAGATATTTTCACAGTTGTTTGTATATTTTCGGGGTCATGAGAGGTGCCCCTCTTAAGTATACCTCCAGCTTTCTTATTAAACTTGTGAAGAGTTATAGGCTCTTTCTTAACATTTCTTCTTTCTTTGCCCAGGCGTGTCATAGTCTTTGTTCCCAGAAAAACCCAAAAAGAGGTTTTGCCTGTTAATTTGAAAGCGATTGTGATTCAGTTGAACTTCAAGTTGCCAGGGCCGGATTTAGGATCTGTAAATCCCTTGGTTTAACATGAGGTGCGGGCCCTCCAGAAGGGGGGGACGTTATTACAAATTGTAATTTTAAGCAAACGTGCCGGTTTGTTAATTGTACAAGATGAAAAGGGAACAAAACAACTGCAAAATACGATATGAAACGATTACGACGTGAAAACTAAATGATGTGAGTCTTCGTTCGTCTGCCCTGCCAATGCAGTGTCGTATAAATTTGAAATAGTTTTATTAATTTTCTAATTGTGAGAATCCTTGAATGGTACGGGTCCGTGGGCGCGCGTCTATGTGCTTAAATTCGCTTCTACAAGTTGTTATTAAAAATCTTGAATACTTACTTGAGCTTTCTCAGAAATTTGAAAATGTGATACTCATGTTCATTGAAGTAGCATCATTGTTCTTGTGACACGAAAATGGATGTGAATCATTTTGCTGATCCAGGTCAGATAGTTGTACTGAGAATGTGAAAGACAACGCACAAGTATTTAATGAAACTTAATTGTACTTCTCTCTGAGAATATGCACAATAACAACGGTATCACTGAAAAGTTTCCTAATAAACGGAAATTGGAAGCTGCATGACAGACAGTTCTTGGATAACTGTTCCCAATTTGGGCGCGATTGTGTGCGTTCTCTATGACTCCATCCCAATCCAGTTATTTCTCTTGTGTGCCCTTGGGGACTGGGATTTAATTGAGACAAAGTGGCTGACGAGATAGCCAACCCTAAGTTTAACACAAAGCTCTACAGCGGCGATTGTGAATTGTCATTCACAGATCAAGCATTATAATAATTTTTTAGAAATGTTCTGTCATTTAACCCTAGGAATATCTTTGTTTTATGTTGGTTTTAAATTTAATATTTTATATTTCAGTTTCAACCACGGATACAATTATCAGTACAGTAGATCCTAGCTTAATCGTGTCTCAATTAACCAACTGAATTATGGAAAGTCGTTTGAAACCGCAAAAAATAAAGACTGAATACTTC
>NNCF01127336.1:357790-373570 GCA_002313205.1 Laupala kohalensis
CCCCCCTTTCATTACTTCGGATAATCGAGGTTAGGAAATTATGAACGTAACGATGTGTTCAGACAGGTGCACTGTACTACTAAAGTTTTCAGAAACCTTACCAGGAGAATGTAAATTGGATTGTAAACTCTTGTGGTGGGAGCTGAGTATCAGAAACGCCTGGAGAGAATAATTACTTAAATTTTTACCATAACGCCTTAAAAATATCATATCCGTTCACTTGAATGAATTTTTTATTCTTCGTTTGAAGGCCCGCCAAACATTTTTTAAGACCCGCGAATTATAGTGTATTTTACATGAATTTTTTCATCAAACTTCGTGTTAAAAGTGTATACTGTCAGAATTACTATTTGACGTGACATGTCCGGTGAGAAAACATAAAATTTTGTTCGGAATTACCCCATCATACATTACATGAAAACATTTTTTCTAATACTAAATATTAAAAATATTTTTTTAAATAATGAAATATACTATTTAATTTTTGCATCTTGAAATAATATCAATTGGTGATGAGAAACAGAGTATCACGTTGCAATTAAATAAATATTAATCATTAGTTTATTTCGTCATTTTTGGAAAACCCCATAAATCGAAAGTGTATGAACGATGACCTTCTGGCTGAGATAAGTTGGAGCACTGCTCTAAAATATTTGGCAATAAATTTTATTGCCTTTATTATTATCATTATTATTGCCTTTAAAATTGAGGATCAGAGTGGCGCTCATGAAGGAACGGCGTTGTGTTTATGTTCCAATTTAATGCAGAAGAGAGGATGTGATAAGAACACGCAAGGGACGCTGGGCAATGGCGGATTGAATAGTTATGAAAGTAATTATTTAATAAATACGTACTGTCATCAATTTATTATTTCACAATAAAATGTAGATCCCGTGCATTAAATTCGAGATTAATAATAACAGTAGTATTAAATGACATTCCCGCCTATAGAATATCCGCCACTACCCAGAGGAAAACCAGAGAAGAACCCGGACAAGGATGGGACTACAGATATAATGTATACAACCGTGCCAATGTTTCGTACAGTTGAAAATAAACTATTATAAACAAAAAGGATAAAAATATGTTTGAAAAAAGGAATTTAATTTGTATCTAGAGTACTATTACAATGGCGTGACGAACTATAAGAGAAATTAATATCACATCATCCGAAATCATATGGAAAACATTATTTATTTGGAAACTGAATCTGTCATTAGTTGAATCTCACATTTCATTAAAATCAGTAAATTCATTCTCTTTATGGAAGCAATAGCGCATTAGAATCTCTTTCCGCGGATTTGAAAGAATTCAATGTATTAATATCAATTGTTAAACCCAAAAAAATAGTCTGAAAATGACGAAATTGTTTTGTATTGTCACCTTTTATACTGAATTAGGAGGTTGCAGCTCGTTAGGAGTTCGTGGTATGAGAGAGTTTGTGCGATGTTTTCCTCATATTAGGATGAGGAATTTGTCTTAATGGCAAATACGAAAGCCAAATACAGGGACGGACTTCCCCGAGAGATAAGAATTTAAAAAAATCTCATAGTAAAACACATGTAAAACCATCGTCAACGGCGAGGTGAAAATTGCGTCGGACCGGGACTCGAACCCGGGTTCCTGCTGTGGTCGATAGTGTGCTGTACATCGAACACTGGATGTTGTGTACGAGTCGGGGAGCGGGAGGCGGGTGGCCAGTGGACAGCACATCTGCGGCCTTAGGAAGTAGTCCCGGGTTCGAGTCTCGATCCATCGCAATTTTCATGTGATCCGTTGACGAGTGAAAATTACTTTCTACTATCGATATGTTATAACTATGATATAAGTAGTTTTTTTTATACATTTGAAGAGTATTGTACTCGTCGTAAACGAGCATATAATAATATTATCTTTATGAGTCCATCTAATGTGTAATCTTGAATCGGTTATTATCTTAATATGATGAGAAAGTCGGTTTTACTCATTGGTTTTACAAGATGTTTCCTCATATGGTTCATGTTGAAGGTCAGAAGTTGGATTCTATCGCTTGTGGGAAAGAATGACAAATAGAGAAGTGGACGAGTTAACAATATGACCTTATCATTATTTACCAAACGAATATTCAGTTGAAACATATATTCTAGGGCTTATGGCAACTATGATGACATAAAATATGAGACTGAAACACTGCCCATTGGTGTATTTATTTTAGACCTCGCGAGTTGAACTTGTCAGTGAGAAAATATTTATTCTTTCTGAGAGACTTGCTCAGTATTTATGTTTGGGATCCCTTCTCAGGCTGTAGTAGATGGTCTCGCAAACAAATTGCCGAAACATAGTTTGCCGAATAGCTACACTTACTGGTTGTGCAGATATTATATGTAGACTCGAGTTTACTCTCTCATCTCTCCATGGTAGAGACCGACAGTGCGGAGTGAAAAGATGCTTACAAATATCAACTTACAACAAATTATCATTTGTGTTTACGTGTTTGACCAACGCAATTTTTAGGAGAAAGATAAAGTTAACAAAGGCGCACAAAATTTACAAGGAAAAAACATACTGAAGTAAAATCTTGATACTTGACAAAAGTGTATGATCACATCGAAATAATGAACGTATCTACTATGTGATAACATTTGGAGTAAATACAATAATTAGTTTTTGCATAATTGTACAAAGAAAAGGTTTAGTTCAGAATACGAGAAAATGTGAGATATGACTGGAATGTTTCATTATATTTGTACATGGTTTATGTATTCCACGTAGAACAAATATCTAAGTAACGTTCAATTATTCATCTATAATGAAAATGTGAGTAGTAAGCTTATGTACTTTCAGAAAGCGCGGGACTTAAAACACACCTCCAACAATGAAAAATATTTTAGTGTAAGGCAATACAGTTTATAACATCTAAAAAGACGCTCTATCTCTTAATAAAAACAGAAGAAGAGGCATGATTTACCTATCAATATATTTCACGACGAGGGAAATGCTATAGGTTAAAAGAAACTTTCTTGTACGGCATATGTTCGGCCAAAAATGCTTGGCGTGAAGTGTTTTTTAATGAAAATAAGTAGCCTTCTTAGGTCATTACTAGTTTTGTTTTTTTGCAATTTCTTATTCAATGCGGCTAAAGTATTGATCTGCAGCTTTAAGAGCTCTTCTTAAACTGAACTTTTTAAAATCGAGATGACTTATGTCGTGGGACGCAAAATTGATCATTTTGCTTGGCAACACGTTTTGAAAATCCAAGCTTTGTGCTCTGATCAGATAGTTCCTATCCCTGGGTTTACTCTTGCGTTAGTTGGAATTATCCACGACCATAAGAGAGATCTGAGTTCCTCCGGTAGAATAGAATAAAAATAGTTGGAGAAATTTCGAGTTATGTTAAGGAAACCTAATTTAATTTATATTGATTTTGTAAGTGCAATATGACATCTATAACCTTTTCATGAAGATTGCGGTCTCGTATATGTTATTTCTTTGCTTAGTTACTTCCTAGGCAATTTAAGCTAATGAACTTCGTTATAACGATACATGTAAATCCCACTTGTTACGTTGCATGGAAATCTATTTTCGGATCGCTGATGTCATTATGCCCAAGAAGTTCTTTGGTTACTGTAGGCAGTGTACAAAACAATATTTTATTGAGTTTCTTTTTTATTATTTTTTATAAATAAAGTTTTTGTAAAAAAAGGCTGTTAAAACCTGTGTATGACCACGAGAAGGACTCTCCGGAAACAAGTGAGGAACCTTCCTATCTATTCTGATCGAGGGCTCTGCTGGCAGAGACGGATTAAAATTTTAATCACCTTAAACCCAATACCAACAAATTTGCATTTAATAAAGCACAAAGGAGATAGTTCACTAGTACGTATTATTATCGAACAATAAATTATTCGGAAAATATTGTTTATAAATCGTGAGTATTAAAATAACACTAAATTCGAGATTTATAATTTGAATGGACGCCGATCCTAGAAAAGAGTCTAAGAGAGCCTTTAAATAAAAAAATCCTCCTCTATCCGAAGGAAACCAGATACAAACTTGGCCAGGATTGGTTTTCGAGAGAAAATGCGCATATTTGCCTTGTTGAAGTGGACTAAAATAAGTTCTGTTGTAGTTAAAATTCGTAATGAGTTTGATCACGTTCGCTACTATCTCACGATTAAAATTTGCCCATAAAAATTTCACATGAATGCCGATTTTAATCTCCTGGTTCTGTTCCACTATGAGGCATGCTTGGACCATTTATTTCGATGTGAATCACAAAATTCAATTAACGATATTATAACACTTTGTACAGATGAACATATGACCCCGACTGTCGCAATCAGAAAGACTGTCGGGAGTGCCTCGTTTTTTTTGTTATTTTATCTTTGCAGATTCGTAAGACGTGCGTCTTTGCGACCTAATATGTTGAAAGACTGATTGCATTTGTGGGGTCAATGCAGTTGTAAGATGATCGAAGGAGGATTTAACAATCTACTACTAAATAAATACTTGAATCTTGGTTACATATAGACTATGTGACTTATACTCGTGTGTATTTTTCTTATTATGACTCCACAAATGGTTTTTCAATTTTTTTACAAGAACATAAAATTAGAAAAATAACTTAATCAAAACTGGTAAAAATAATGTTATAGTTGTAATTGAGTCTTTCTTTAATATAACTGATTTGTTTGTTAAAACACTTGTGTAATCACTGTATATTATAAAATCCCTGCAAAACATGTTTGGTGTAATTAAAAATTTTATTTTCACGTTTTATGAAAATTGTAATCAAATATATGTGATGGGTTGAAAGAATATTTCCTAAAATGTGAAGTATTAGTTCGAAACTGACAAACAATATTTTTGAAATTTATTGTACACCGTTAATAAATCACTAGAAGTACATAATTACTTTACTCATTTTCAATAATGTGTATGGACCTTCTCTTCTTTTCTCCTCTCTTTCTATTGTCTATTTTTTTCCATTCTGACGTTCGTTGACGTCACTGTCATTTCCCCGTGTGAGGAGGTACCTGTCCCCAACATGGACGTAATCTATACTGACTCATCTTCACTGTCGAAACCCTTGTGATACAATCGTGGAGCAATTAAGTTTTATTTTCCTCGAACAAAAAATATTTAACCTACTATCCAGATTCAAGAATCATAATTCTTCAATTCATCTTTTAGATAAACTCAAAAAGTGGCTTCTTTTAAATTAGATTATAGGTAATGTATTAATTTGAGAAAAAGAAGAGAGAAAAAACTACATAGTAACTTAGATATTTATGACAAAGTTATTCAATGTTTCCTTTTGTTTCTTTTGATTTGACGAAATCATGTTATGTTTATCCCAACGGATGAATTGTAACAGATGTTTCGAATTTAATTATTTATAAGACAATGTTTAGAATTTAATTAATATAAGCTTGAGACTACACCAACTGCAGTGAACACACAAATGAACAATAGTGATGAAAAATGATAAATGGGAATGTACACGGGGCTAGTGAACGCCGCTTTTTAACGCCGCTCAGTGGAGTATATTCAGACGAAACCTAACCAAAAGAATTTTATCCCGTGAATTTGAGGGCCTATGACGAATTATCGTTTATATGTGTATATATACAGATGCCATGTTAAGTTAAATGTATTTTGTGATTCGAGAGGTTATGTATCGAATCAATATAAACGATTAAAAGTAAGCTTTATATGCATTTTTAACGTGAATAATGGACGTAACATTTGTTTATATATTTAAAAACGATTTTTCGCCATAATTCACCAAATTTACTGGATGAAATACTTTTGGCCAGGTTTCGCCTCGATACGCTCCACTGTGCGGAGACACGAAGAGAAAAGCGACATTCATGATCCCCGTGTTTGTTCCCCTTAATGTAGACAAAATAACACGGACTGATGTGATATCTCTAATATTAATCTTTTATATCTGTGGATTTGGTGATAGTGGCAATTATTTCTTGAATTATCTTTTATATTTTTAATAGTTTCTTCTTTCTCAATAAGATACATTAATTAGAAAGGAAGAAATAATGGTATGGATTTTAGTTTTTTCGCAAGAGAGATATGGCTGGACAGTTGTCTAAAACGTAGATAGTTATCTGCGAGTAAGACCTACTTCAATCCTAAAATAGATTTTTAGAATGTGTGTCAGCATGATCTTGAGAACTTTTTGAAAATCTGTTTCAAATGTATTTCATTACGATGTCGTGTGAATATATTAGTTCCTTCGATAATTTATCAACAGAACGATATATCGCACCTACTTACTTGATCGTTCCTCACTATCTTTAGAATTTTTTTGTAAGTTACCTACTAAAAAGCAGTCCAAGTCTGTAGTCCTATGTTGTTGTCCTAAGTCTACCCATATTCTCCATTCTGCGTCTGTTGTTTTACACGTCCTGCATTTTCTTTCGAGATACAGGACATAGCTAGCAAAAAAAGAAAGTGTAACTAATGAAGAAAAACTACATGAGCTTTTTAGAGGAGTTTAATTTTACCAACAGCGGTGGTCTAGCGGCAGCGTCTTAGCTTTCACGATCCCGCTAAGCGGTAGAGCGTGGGTTCAAACCCTACTCGACCGAACTAGGTGGGGTTTTCAGATGAGGTTTCCCTCACCTACTTCAAATAATGTAGGTTCGGTACCTGCAACCCAACATCTCTCCTTCCCAATTCCCTTACCCAAGTCCAACGGTTAGGTAGAACACCAGGCCTCATGGCCTGAACCTCGCAAAAAGGTATAAAATAAATTAAATAAATAAATTTTATTCAAATTAATGAAATAAAATACACATGCCACAATTTTGTACAATTCTAAAGAACTCAACGTTTCGCCACAAATGTGAGACGTCTCCAGGTGTGCTGGTTCATTTCTAGCCAGTGAGAGTCTTTACATTGGTAGCAATAGACATTGCAGAGGTGTTATGTTACAAGATCACACAGATTATTTTGTAAATATACAAGTACTCAGAAGAATGTCTAAATACAACGGTTAACAATAGTTTCAATCGAAACATTGTGACGTGTATTGTATTTTATTAATCGAGTCGAAATTAATCGACCTGCTAAAGACTCGTGTCTGTTTCTTTATTATGAGCAGAAGTAAAATACCATTAATAATAAATAGTGTTTTACAGATTTTACACTCCTGTGATTCTTTTATGAGATATTTTACGTCCGATCACCCACTGTACTCAATCACATTTTCATTTTTATTTTTTCCTGTTTGCGTGCGGTGTCTAAGTTGGGATCAGCACTCCAAGTTAGTCAATATGTATAATTATTTTCTTTATTATAATTCTAATTGTTTTAAAACACAACCATATGAATAATAAGGATGAAAAAGTACGACTTATTTTGTATTTATCAGTTAATAATATAATATAAGCAATATTCAGGAACTCGTTTGATTTGTTTGGAATGCACCAGAACATGTATAAACATGGCGGCCGAGCGCAATGTGTTCGTGATATGCATCTCACTTCGCAAACATTTAAATAGCTTCCTCAAATGTCCGGTGACCTGTAGACAAATGTGATGTAAAAATAATACGGAAAATTTGCTACAAATCGAAGTAAACTTTTAAAAGTTGATCTTTTGAAAATAATTATTTCTCCCTTAAGACGTAATGCATCACACCATCATATAATTGCAATTATATTATTTAAATGGCCGGTTGGGTATGTTTTTCAAGTTGAAATCACAATAAGTACATTTTACTATTTATTTATGTGGATTTTCAGTATGTTAGTGCTTTAAATCCACCTACGCTACTACTATCTTAAGATGAAGAGCGTACTGAAGGAAAAGTGTTTCACTCGTGATGTGTTGCCCGATGAAATGTCGTTCGTCTTCCGTGATGAGGCGGTTTCGGAAGCAGACGGTGTGATGTTTATGCAAGACCTTCTTAATCACTCTTAGTTGTTGACTTCCTTGTCTCTTTAATGTCTCATTAAGATAATGAGAAGTTTCTTCGTCGAGAGTCCCAGACTGTTGAACTCTTGGAGGAAGTAATGCTTTTGTGTAAACAAAATATAACTGTGTATAATCCAGTGTATTGATAATGAATTTATTCATAGTTTATGTCAGTGTTATCCAACTAGCGGCCCGCGAAACGTATTTACGGGCCGCGAATACACTTCACATCAAATTTTTCATCAAACTTTGCGCAGCTTAACTTTCTTATAAATCTATACTGTCAGAATTAATATTTGATGTGACACTTCCGGTGAGAAATTAAAAATTTGTGTTAGGAATTTCTCTTTCACACAACATGAAAACATTGTATTACAATACTAAATTTTAAAAATTATTTTAAAAAAATAAAAAATACTATAATTTTTTCAGTTAAAATTAATATAAATTTGTTGATGACAATCAAAATATGGCGTTATAATTAAATACGACCATTATTTTTATTTGACGGGTAACGTTTTGTCAAACCCCTTCCCGCGCCGACCCCAACGATGGCCAGTGGGCTAAGATAAGTTGGACAGCACTGATTAATGGGATAGAGAACAATCAAGAATGTTAGTATCAGTATTCATGTACTCTGAGAGAACAAATTTGTAAGTGCGATCCAAGTTACAGGAAGAAAATTATATCTCAAAACCTTTCAATGTACATCTCAACCTTTAGATTTGACATTCAACTTACAGATGGGACATCGAAAACTTGTAGAAATACTGTTCTCCTCTAAATTTGGAATATACATCCGAACTGTCGACTTCTCAAATAGGCACAACTAGGCACTGGCCTGGGGTTTCCGATTCCAAAAATTACCATAAAATTTGTTTAATAAAAATAAATTCCCGAGAAGAGCTATAGTTTGTCGAAAAGCTTAGATATGTTAAGTGTATTGTCAATTAAATCCGATATTTTCCGTAAGTTAAACATGGACGTGATAAATGATGAGTTCATTATGATGAATCATGTTCAGTTTTAGAAGATGTGAAATATCTCGAAAATAGAAATTTTCACGTAAACTTTTATCACAAAAGTTGTACCAGAATTATCTACAAACTGAGAGCTATCTCTCAAAGATTAGACAACACTGGCAGTTTGTAAACTATTACAAACCTCAACAAGATATTGTGATTACTAATGCATCAACAGTTTGAATAATTACGAAACTAAAATCGTGTAAATAGAGGGTAAAAATAAAATCAGATTATCAGAAGATAGGAGATAATGGAAAATATATTCTTCCCCTGAATAATACGAAACCATAGAAGTATGCATTAAAGTAATAATGTATTTTGATCAATTAGTATTTACAGAGCTGTATCAATGGCGTATTAAAAGAATAAAGATAATTATATTTCTTATATTAACAAGAATAAAATAATATTTCAGATAAAATTAAAAAACATTCACTTCTTTCCTTAAAACTCATTTTTGGTGATACCCGACGGCATTCATACGAAAAAAAATTTACCATTTTTTTTCAAATTTTCTTTTTATTACCAGTTTTACTCTTCTATAATGATACATAAAGGAACATACACTCAAAAGAAACAAGGAAATATTTTTTTCATCTATTATAATTTCTGACAATTCTGTATAAATTCTAAGTCAATACAGGGTTCGATTTGTTCATTTATTTTCATTGTCCTGTAATTAATTCTTCAAGGTTGCCAAATAAACCGGCACATTGCCTAGTCATCATCAACCAACATCCTCTGTATCGCTATATCACTTGCGAAATATTGAAATTTTTTTATACTTTACCCTAGTCTCTATTGGGGTTCTCTTGTCTTTAAAATTCACTGTATACTTTCTCAAAACTTTATGGAGGTATTTCCTTCTGGCAGACCCATTTAACTCAGGATCCCAAAGAACGTGCTCTGGTTTACCCACCTTCTTACCACACGCACTCTCTGTCACTCCGTCTTCCTATTCTTGTCTAGTGAGGATTAAAGTTTTATGGAATCGTTATAAATTGCAATAGGTACGGGTTAGGATTTAACCATGCTGACGATTTTCCCCTGAAATTGGACATCAGTTATATATACTCACGACATAATTTTCCATTTGTACCATTTCGTCATCGCGTTTGCCAATCTCCCAATAGTCGCTTGGTTAGGTTCTTTCTTCTATTTACGCCGGAGCATATCTTTTCAATATCTTTGGGAATCGTAATTTTTAATTTACTGGTCTATGGGCCAAATATTATTCTGTTATTGCTTCCAGCGAGTCCGTATACACATTCCTCCAAAACCCACTTATATTTAGCAAACACATCTTCTGTAAATGTTTCAGCTTCCTCTCGTAGTTTTCAACTTAAAATCCTCGCTCCCCATAAGAGGCAGCCGTGACACAATGTCGAGTTCCCCTTGGTATAGTGTGTGATGTTTCATTCGCCTCGGACTTTAATAAATTTTCTTTGCTTTTTATGCTTCCAAAATTGCAGTTTCTCATCCACTATCACCCCGAGTTATCTATTCTTTTACTATTTCTATGCTTCTTCATTTTAATTTTATTATTGTATCCCTCGGTCTTTCTGCTAGTGTCCAATCCAATCTAAATAGAAATTTGATTACTTCCTAAATTATTTATCGTAAAGTAAAATTACCATCAATTTGTAGAACAAAGTTCCAGAAATCATGAGAGATACTTTTAATAATGTAATAATGCGTAAGGTTTTTTATTCTTTGTTCTTAAGTTCTTTAAATAATAGCTCATCTGCATTTAATTCTCATTCACATATTTTGTACGGTCTTTAGTAAACTACTGTTTTCCCCCAGGGAATCACCAACGACGTTTTGAATATTGGCTTTCGCTGTGTCGACATCAAGAATAGTAATGGAGATAATATCCCCGATTTGAACTGAACTATACTTACGAAAGGAGATACGTTTTACGTTTGCTCGAACGTTTGTCCTCTTGCCCATATTTCTTCCTCCGAACCCTCAAATTTTCGTGACTCTTCAACAATCGGTTTCGTGTAGATTCTCTTTCCTTGATGGTTCTTCTTCAACGTCACTCAAAAACATTGTAAACATCTGGATGACATGGTCTTCGCTGTAATGACTTTATTTTTCTTGCTCCAAACCACACTTACAAAACCAGTGTATTCAAAGTGTCACACAAACTCAACTGAAGATATAGAATTATTATTATTATTATTATTTCAATCTCAGCCTCTTGTGGCTGGAATTTTCCTGCTCCCGGGTGGATTACCAAGAGAGCTAGGGTCTGTGGTGTTTCTATTGTAGTTGTAGGAAGTTGCTTACAATTTTACATGTGTTCAGAACAACAGATTTCTGCATTATATTGATATATTGTTTGCTGACTGAAATGTTGTCCAAATTTTTCTGGAGAAATTTGTGAATTAGTCCTGTACTGGAAATGACAACGGGAAGAATTTGGGTGTGAGTTTTCCACTGTTGTTGGATTTGAGAAGCCAAGTCACTGTATTTCCGGATTTTTTAAGCATGGGTCTTTTGAATGTTGGAGTTACGAGGGATGGCGATGTCAATAATGAATGTCGTGTTATTATTCTTGTACACGAATGTTATATCAGGTCTATTATTATTATTATTATTATTATGCGTTTATGATATTGCGTGAACGGAGGATATATAACTAATTTTCACCCACCGCACTTGGGTATTATAAGCGTGATGATTTATCTTTTGTCGAAAGACCTCTTACTCGGTTGGAAAAGAAAGAAAAAAAATTGGAATGTGTTCCACTGAACTTTCCGATTATAATTGATGAAAAAAAGTCCCCCAGTAAACAGCCTACAGTGCACTATAAATGAAAAACAAAGTATCATTTGTAGATAAGAAATATTAAACACATTAAGATCATCAAGCACGATGACGTACTAAATAGATCAATGTGTATAAAAAAATATTTATCATCAGAAGCTTAGTATTATGTTAGGTATACATCTGCATATTGAAGTAGGTTTTTCTTGAATTATCTTGCTTCCTGAACTCTTTGCAGTTGCCTCATAGGCTAATCTGAACAAGATTTCGCGTTCAACGTTTTTCTCTATCTTGCAAACGGTACAACGCTCGTAAATACGGTTTAAAAATCTGTACTCAGAATATCCTGTGCAACAAAAATGTATTTTTTCATATATTCAAAATTTGTATTTTTGAGAAACCGAAAGTGGGGCATGGTGTGTAAATGAAGTAGATATGAACTGTCCATAAATAGGCTTCTATTCCCAATGCATGGAAGGAGAGATGTTGGGTTTTGATTCATTATTTTTTCGGGTTATCGGGGGAACAACATTCTTAACATACACACACACATACGACCTTGACATTTTCGTCAAAAATTTGAAAATACTCTCCTGGTGGTGATTCGTCAAGATTCGAAGGGATCGCGATTTTTATATCGAGCCATTACAATACGTTCCTTACTCATTCTGTATAACTGGAAAAGTAACTGACCCTTGTAAATAATGCGCATACGCACTAGAAGTAGGAAAAATAATACGAGTTTGATGGCTTATCTTGTATAAAATTAATTTTCCTTGCAAACCTTTGATGATACAAGACTGTGATAACAGAGAATGATTAAACTTATTTATTTTTTGTCCTTTGGCGAGGTTCAGGTCAAGAGAACTGCTCTTTCACCTAACCGTGACCTGGGAGGGGGAATTGGGAAGGAGAGATGTTGGGATACCGTGGAACTGATGGTAGCGAACCGACATTTGTCTGGAGTAGACGTGGGAAACCCCAGCAATATACGTCACAGTTCGGCCGAGCAGGGTTTGAACCAACACGCTCATCTATGGTGGAGGCCGAGACGCTTCCATTGGACCACCGTTGTCGGTCAATATACGCAAACGGAGAAAATCACGAGGAATTTTTTGACACAGAATTTGACAAATCTTAAAAGTCAAATGAAATGCAATGAATAATTAATTAAAAACACGAAAATATATTCTAAGAACACTATATGGTTCATAGTGAGCGTTGGTCCAATGGACGAAAGTTTCTTACCCGATTACTTAACTGGAAGGTGACTATCAAGCCTAATTTCATGCGTACTGAAACTTTGTCTTCAACTTTGATCTCTGTCCTAGCAACCTATTTGTTATTCTCTTGGTGTTTTTTTCTGGTGACTAGTTTGTTGATTGTGCATTTTTTGTGTAATTTCCAAGAACTTTTACGTGCATTTGCGAATAGTAGTAACTCTTAACGGCGTTTCTCTATAAGTGGATGTTGGAAGTTCATGCAAACTACAAACAGTGGGTCCAAACGTCAAAGAACCGGCCAAAATATATATGGTTTTTTAAAACTTGAACTGTTTTTATTTTTACCACACAGTCTTAAATGGTAAAAATTTACGAAAATTTCATTAATCAAAATGATAAATTCAATATACTGGCAAAATGTGGACATAACTTTTTTGTTGAAAATGAAATCAAGTTGGTCACTCAACAATAACGAAACGAATCTTCAAATAAGATGAGGGAGAATGTTATTGGAAAATATTTCAAAATTTTATTTCTTTAAATGTAATTTTTAAGGTCTGTCCGTAAGATTTTTAGTCATGCTCAATAAAAATTCAATAAAAACTATGAATTACCACATGTAGCAATGTTCATCTTTACCTTAACCCGCGGGCCACATTCCATCGATAGGGATGGGGATGGGATGGGGTTTTTCAACTAAAATAAATACGAATGGGTAATATTTATTTATTTGTGACGCGATATTTTTGTTCTTACCAAAAAAATTCATCTTATTTCAATTTGGAAATTGAAAAGGATATATCTTTATTTTAATTTATTTTTGTAAGATTTAATATTAGAATAAAATGTTTTCATATTGTAATATATGACGAGGTAATTCCGAAAACAATTTTCTATTATATTTCATCGGACATGCTACGTCAAATATTATTTCACACAGCATAGATGGATAACATAAAGTTGTGCCCCCAAAGTTTGACAAAAAATTTCATGTAAATTGAACTATATATTTCGCGGGCGGTAAAAGAGGTTCGCGGGGTTCTTATGCATGTATGAAGTAGTGCTTTTTTCATTAACCATTTATTTTAACAAAGCATTTTAAAGAATCTCCAATGTCTTTTTCCGATGTTTTAATTTCTGAAACACTTCTGACTCACTGATATCTGACAGTAACCTTTTTCTTATTTTGCAATTTCTTTGTTATTCCAACAGATGAGCGATATGGCTTCTATCTTACCATGGAATATTGAGGTTTGAAGTTTCAGAAGATCAAAGGTTATCGAAGAGAAAATATTTATCTTCTTATCCTACCGGAAAGTTTCATTTTGTGTGCAAACAGTGGTCATTCAATATTGTCAAATTTTTATCTTGTTCTCTTGTGTTAGTGACAGGGAACGGGTTACTGTGCAATTATTACAGCTTAAACTTTTTTTTTCAGATAGTTATCATCGCGATTACTTACACATTAAGGCAGTCCTCCAATAATTTTAGTATTTTTTTCTGTTGTAGCCAGGTAACATTTTATATTTCTACCTTTTCATTTTTGGAATTTGGAATTTATAAGTTTCTAACATACCACATGGAGAAGAACCAACTGTTCACGTAAATCAATTGAATATTCCTACTCTTCTTATTCGATTATTTCCTGTATTTACAAGTTTTCCTTTATACGTCACGTTTCGAGGGAATTTTTTTTGCCATAAAGAGCTGGAAATTTTTTGCCAGTTGTTGATGTGATGCCATTGCATCATGTCGTTCTTTCTATGCAGTTCCAGCAAACTGTTTGCAGTCTGATGTAATATGTTGGATTGATTCAGCCGTTGAACAGCCACACCGACAGTTCTCATTTTACACATTTCCATCTCGAATAACCAGCTTCAGGTGCCCCCAGGTAGAAACGACCTGGTCTTGTATGACCAACATGAATCCCTCAGTTTCTGGGAAGATCTGCCCAGAGATGAGTCAGAAGTGTAATGCTTTGATGTCGACATGTGTGTGACCCACATTCGATATCATCTTTGAAGAAGCATTGCCTTCCAGGCTACCTTTCGCTGCTCGCTACATAGGTGTCATCCACATTTGACTCTGACAGAAGCGAAGGTGTATACGGGACCGTGTCATATGCATTATTATTATTATTCGTGCTTTAGAGCTCACCAACAACTAGGTCATTAGAGTCCTATCATGAAAGAGCATTATGGTAAATGACACCAAGGCAAAAACGCGAATCTGCATCTGTGCCGTCATAAGTAACCATTACGTTCACTGGGTAAACATGATGAATACGGTGAAGAAAAAAAAAGAATAAAATAAGTACTACTATAAGATTTAAGTTCACCGTAAATACTTCACTTAGAGCATTATTTGCTCTAAGCTATGAAAAAGCAGTCTCTTTGTCTCTGGCGTGGTCGTACCGCTATTAGATACCTGAAATTTAAAAGTGAAAAAGAGTTATTCACAGAACAAGACCAAAACCATTTTCAACCTTGTATTGGTTCTATTCTTCCATATTATTGCGATTTTTAAATGAATTTTCTTGTTGTTTTATTATTATTTTTAAACGTAATGACAGAAAAAATATTTTATTTTAATAATATTGTATTCCGTTTGTATTCTTCCCCTGAAGGGATCTCATTACCTGCTTTTGAAACTAATTAGTATCAGATTAATCATGTTACGTCGAATGAAAATGGGAGACGGGACCGGGGATCGAACCCGGGACCTTGAGCTTTGCGCGCTCATGCGCCTACCGACTGCGCCATCCCGTTCGCCACCCGTGCCCGTCTACCATTCTCATTCAACTTGTGAAACCCAAAGACCTCTGAGGTGGCCTCGTAGAG
>NNCF01127336.1:373595-385124 GCA_002313205.1 Laupala kohalensis
GCATGAGCGCGCAAAGCTCAAGGTCCCGGGTTCAAACCCCGGTCCCGTCTCCCATTTTCATTCGACGTAACATGATTAATCTGTTACCTGGCGGTGAGGTTCACCGCAATCTAAGAGATTTCTAATTAGTATCAATCGATATTTGTCCTTGTTCTTGCATTTTCAATTCAAGATACGAACAGCAATATGCCCGTCTTTATTTTCAATAAAGTTCATCACACTGTCTGGAATTCGAAAGGGGAATTCTGGTACTACACTGGCCCACAAAATTTGCGGCGCATAAAATCCATGACTCCTCAACTTCTATGTTTTAAAATGTATCGGAGTGAAATTTGGGCTGAGGAAGCTCCTTTGTTTTATCAAAACACTATCGTATTGGGAGCTGTCTGTGCTGCCTTCATCGAGCTAGGACTCCCTTCAAGTGAAGAGAAATACAATTTTGAGAAAATCGAGCAAAAGTATCACCTTTAATATGTCGGGGAGGGCTAGTCTCTCGTATACAAACTCAATAATGTGGATTCTAGTAGCTGAGATTAAAAAATCACCCACCCTATCCCCCGCTCCCTCTGAAAACGGTGTATTTCAGATATAGGCATATTACTGAATCTGTATACGTGAGACTATCCCTCCCCGAAATTTTGAATTGTGATATCTTTGCTCAATTTTCTCGAAAATTACATTTCTCTTTAAGAGTGTCAGCGCGATGGGGGCGGCACAGACAGCTCCCAATAAGGTAGTGTCTTGATAAAACATAGGAGCTTTCTCAGCCCAAATTTCATTCTGACACATTTTAAAACAAAGTTATGGAGCGATGAATTGACTGCGCCGCCAATTTTGTGGGTCAGTGTAAGGGCATAAACTGAGAAATCGGTCTTAAACAAATAAGCTAGGTGATTATTACGAATAAGAAAGATGTTTCTGAGTACATGACTTAGTGACAGAAAAAAAAGCTACAATCTCTTAGAACAATAATCTCTCTCTTGGATCATGAGTCAAGATAAAAGAAGCTTTTTCTTCTTGTTCAACTGCTATTCGAAGACGTCATCGATCGATTGATTCGTACAAATCGACGAATTCCAAGTTTAGAATCGTAGCGTGTGGTTAATTCGTTCACTTATGTTCCGTTGAACGAATTCAATGAATAATTATGATGTAACACTGTTACCTGTGAAATTGGAATTTTCTCGCGTATATTATCGTGTCCATATTTAAAACTGACTTGAAAATGAGGTATAGGGTGCGCGCGTTTGTATATTCTTTCACATTTAATTTTTACAAACACATTCGGAGTTTCGTCTCGTGAGACAGGGATACCTCTGTTTTCATTGATAACCCGTCTGAAATCGGTGAAATCCGAAACAGACCAAAACCGAGGCTCGTATTTTCAAATGAATTAATGTAAGTCCAATTAATTCGTACTAGACACTCAAAAATGAATCCCTTAACAGATTTTAAAGCGAATAAATATGGCGTTCAACACAAAAAGAACATGGGAAATTCATAGAAAATTGGAGGTTGTGTCGTATATCCTTTTTAATATAAAACAATGAAATGGATAGTGACCATGAGGAAAAATGAATTTCGAGTGTGTTTCCTTACATTAATTACATTCAGGTAACGTTTCGTCCCATGTGTTGGGACCTTACCGTCACCTTCGTTATAACCAGAGCAAGGCGAATGTCTGTCTTTTAACATTGTCTGATTATTGTTTACTCAGAGTATGATATTTGAAATTATAAGATGTATTATCAACATTTTATAATTTATTTTATAGCCTTTAAACATTTTATTGCGACAGCTCTGATGAGGTTCCAATACATGGGGCGAAACATTAGCTGAATGTAATACATGAATTGAAAGTCTCGAAATTTATTTTTCTTTGTGGTCACAATCAATTTAATTGTATAATAAAAAGGCTTATAAATTAATAAACATTGAAAGACTCTCTATAAGGAGGCATTAATCCGGTGAAATAGAGTGAAAATGATGAATCTTTCTGATACATCTTTCTTCCATATTGTAATATCAACTGTTGTGTCAATGCAAGCGTGGGGTTATATACATGGTGGGTACATTTTAAATTACGCAGTTTGAACTTCCATTAAGTTGAATCAATAAAACTGTTTGAAAGGAAATATATTATAAGGTTTGTGTCTTGAGAGAAAGTACTGTAAATCTTTTGTTCAAAATGTAATACACACATCAAACACGTTTAAATTATTGACAGTACAATTTTGTTTTCTCATTGTCAGTTGGGTTGAAATGATTTCATGTGACATAGAATATAGTCTTAACTTTGGGATGTTTATCCTTAAAGGGGAGGATTAAACTTGGGATTCACAGATTCCCTATATTTGCATATATGTTTAGGGTTCCACCCCCTCACCCCTTTATTTCACAATAAAGTGATGGGTTAAATTTAAAAAACACATTTTTTGTATCAGAAATGATAATGTAATAAATATATGTTAAATTTTAAAAAATAGCTTTTAAACATTTTATCGCTGTAAAAAAATTAATAAAAATGTTACACATGTAAGACTCGAACTGCCTATCAGGCAAGCACGTCAAGCTGGCGCTGCGCCATGCCGACACTTAACTACCGCCGGCAACATAAATTATACTTAAGTTCTCAAATACGAGAGAGGGCTGCACCAAATCAATTTTGCTCCATTGAAGAAGAGATGCAACCCTACAACATATATGCGAATGAAGAGCATATAGTCACTTTCACCATTTGGTATTATAAGAATCGAGACCAACAGTTATCGAGGCATTTACTTATCTTGGTCGGTTTCCGAGATATCCTGGCGAAGTAAGTTTTTCGTGTCATCGACCATAGAAAACCGGATGTATATCACCACGTGGACGAACATTAAGTCAAGTTTGTGAAGAACACCACATCCTCATTTCTTACGACGGCGTTCCTGGAAACTACGAAGATATGGAATCCAGAAGCTGATCCTAGCGTTGTTTCTATTTTCGGTCTTTGTTAGCTTCATTACGAACATCTACAAGTGTGTCGTGTTGGGTCAATAATTCACAGAGGTCTCCTCTTCTATGAATTGGTGCCAATTCATCGACAGCGGTAGTCCAGTGGTAACGTTCGATTCCACTTTACCACTGAGCGGTAGAGCTCGGGTTCAAACCCTACTCGGCCTAACTAGGTGAGGTTTTCAGCTGGGGTTTCCCTCACCCATTCCAGACAAATGTTACCGATACCGTACGTTCCCTGGCTACCCGACATCTCACCCTAGTCACGGTTAGGTGGAAGAGCGGGCCACATGACCCGAATAAAATAGAAGAAATAAGATAAAAATAGTTTTCTAACCATAATTCTCTTTGAATAAGATACTCCTTCCATTTCAAGAATTCGTTCTGTACAACCTAACACACGTTTCAACTTTCTTTACTGTGTAGACTGAGTCGTAATTACAAACACGATTTTTTTTTGACAATAAATTTAATATTATTAGAAGTTTGTTCCTTTAATTGACAGCTTATAATGAATAGTGAAAATTAAAACCCAGGTTTTCTTGATGTTTTGTATAGTACGCGTCCAACCCATTTCTCATTCGGGTTATTTCGTGTATTGTTTTATGATGTGAACTTTCAGTTATTTTTATATATTGTCTTGTGATAAAGTTCAGACCTTAAAGTCTGCACTTCCACCTATCCGTGAGCTGCAAATCTGTCNTTCGTGTATTGTTTTATGATGTGAACTTTCAGTTATTTTTATATATTGTCTTGTGATAAAGTTCAGACCTTAAAGTCTGCACTTCCACCTATCCGTGAGCTGCAAATTGGGAAGGAGAGATGTTATGGTGACGAACCGACATAGAGGGTATCCCAGATGGAAACCACACCTTTTTTCGGTCGAGCAAGGATTGAATCCATGCTTTCTCATGCCGCTCCGATCGATCGAATGTGTGTAGAAAATGGCTCGCGATGGACTAAGAGAAGTTGGATAGCGCTGTTCTAGAAGATGATAAAAATTTCCCTTACCGCATTTCTGTTGACGTGAACTACTAGGAGTAAGTATTCCCCCATTGGGTGTAACGCCCTGTTAGCCTTCCCTTAAAAAGACAATTTTCGAAGTTTCTTTTTCTACTTCGAAATCGTTTGAAGTATGTAAAAAAGCATTTTATTTGATATCAAAAGGTTTCAGCGATATATACCTTTCAAAAAAACGTAGATCTCGCTATCTACGCTCAGGGGGAATATCATAGTCGTTCTCTTTCTAAGTTATGTATTCATTAAATTATCTCTTGTTTAGTTATTCTATAGTTCCTATTATCTTCAATTTATAATTCATTGTGTAAAGAAATCTGTATACAGTTTTGTATTTAGCTCAGGTCAATGATTAATCGTTTACTTACAGTTTCTTTTTATTATTCCCTGAAAAAAAATTTGACACTTGGAAATATCTTGTAGTACACTAATTCAGAACAATAATACATTTAATCCTAGGGTTTATGAATCGGGACGTGTGCATACTAGAGAGAAGATATATTAATTTTTTGAAGTAATTTTTTTAGCTCAAAAACGTTGAAGTGAGATATTTGAAGAATTTTCATTAAGTGTTCTTTTCTAGTAAGTACTTAAAATAGAGTTTCAATCGACGCCATTTTCAAAATCAAGAGGCCAATTCCAGAACATCGAAGTATATTTTTCAAAGGTTGCGCTAACTTTAATACTTCCGTACTTAACTTGTAACTATGAATGCCATCACATTAATATGTTTGTTTTTTGTATATTTGAAAAATGTAATCTTAAAATTATTACATATTACTTAACCATCCATTTGACACAGGAGTTAAAAATACTCAAGTGGTAAAATTATGACCATGGGGACCATGGCGAGTTTGGCTTTTCTTGGCAACTTCCGTTTTACTAATGGTAAAAAATCATTTTACTACCGCTAACGATCGAACTATTTTTATACGAAGTAGTGTAAACGCCATAAACTACGTTTGACGTTACATATTATTAATTTCTCTGAAGTAAGAACAGTTTTACCGACTTTCTTTTACATCAGTTCTGTTTCTAACCTTTTAATCTAGGATTGGAATTTGAGTTTTTCTGAGTGAACGTAACGATCCCTTCCGGGAACGCGATGCAGAGTCGTATTGGGGGCCCCTGAAAAATTTTTACAAGCAAGAAAAAAAAGGTCATACATATCGTTATCTCTATTCACAAACCGCATCTTCAAGTACGCAACATTTCTTGACGCAGTGCTCAAAATTCGACCCGGGGAACTGGCGCTTTAACCAACTTGTCGATTATTTCGTCGCCTTAATCTCTATTAGAGTGGACGTGGTTTGAATCAAAAAAACAAAATCAAATAAATCAAGAGAAAAATCAAGTAAATTAAATAAAGTCCTTTATTGCAAATTCGTACTATTTGTTTTCAAATTACCGCAACATAAAATAAATATTCGTGCTTATTAACATATATTTGATTATAATCTGGTTTTATGATAACGATATATAATAATATTATAATAATAATCACTTTTCAAATCACATTAAAATATAATACACTTTTGGTATCCACTACCGATCAAAAGTATTTGTCCACCTATGGAAGAAATGGAAAAAATTCAAGTTGACGTAACTTTGTTAAATAAAATTGTCTAGTAATCAACTTGTTTGTTTTAAAGAAGAAAGAATGTACTTTAAAATCATATTTGTAAAATGCCATTAGAAATGTGTATCTTGAAGGTATGTCGTAGAGTAACATTATGTAAAACTTGTCTCTTANGCTGTAACTTGGTTAATAACAATCGAGAACCTTATTTTTTTTGTATCTTGAAGGGTATTCAAAATAGTATTATAAATATTAATATTGAATTAATATTGAAGTAACTTCAAAATAGTATTATTAATATTAATATTGAATTTATTGAGGTAAAATTAGAAACTGTTTACAAAATGATCAATGTTTAACACCTCGTGTGTTGATTTGTAGCGATATCTGGTGGAACGTTATAAGTTGAAATATGAAAATCACCAACTACATCAAACATTTTCGTCTTTATCCTACAAAGCGAGACATTTTTCAACATTTTTTAAATCAGTTTTCTCAAAATTACAGCCGTTTGAATTGTAATTTTCTTTGTTAGGTTCTTGCACTTAGGTTAGAAGGTACCAACTACTTTATGATCAAATTACGTGAATATTAATGACATCTCATTTTCTTTCCACAACACGAAAGAAAAATTATAAATTTTCCACCATTATTAACAAATTTACAGCAACTTGAAATCAGCTATAGATGTGTGGAATGGACTTACTCTAAGACACCTAACATTAAAACTCATATTTTAAAAGAAATTTCACAAAAATGTTGTCAAAGTACATTAATTTTTCTTGAAAACGAACAAACGTTGATTACTAGACAATTTTATTTAACAAAGTTACATCAATTTGAATTTTTCTATTTCTTATACCAATGTATATTAACATCTCTTTGATCATAATAATCTGGTTCTCTGATAACGATTATACTCTTATTCAGCCTTTTATATAGAAAAGTCAGTTTTATTGTACTAGTTATTGAAAATAGTTTGTGATAAAAAAAAGAAAATATTCGTTTAAAATTGTACAATTTACGAAACTAAAAATGTCGATTTAAATAAAAAATCTGATTTAAATTAAAAAAATCGATATATCGCACAAATAAGTCGCACTTCCTCAAAACACAAAAAGTTTTTTTTTAATTTTTTATTTGAGTTATTATTTTAAAACATAACTTCTCTCGCAGCTTTCAATACATTGTGTCGAATCTTGGCATACACATACAGAAATATATTGAACAAATTTAATTTATTTTTATTTTTGCATTTTTTACGGTTAGCAGTTGGAATTTCTTGAGGCCCCATTTCAAGACATGAAAATAAGAACACAACTACAATTTTCTGAATAAAAAATAATAAAGTTCTACCTATTTTTAAAAAATCATGGGTTCCCAAAATGTCAGATTACAAATTTGACAAACGCATATGACACATCTGGGGACCCCTACTTTAAAATGTTTAGTTCAAACTTTACAGTCGACAATATATTTGTAAAAAAAGAAAACCTTACAGTTGGGGGCCCCTTGTGCCCCGGGGCCCCAGGTAAGTGCACCAGTTGCCTCGGCGGTAGTTACGCCTCTGGAGTCAGCTGACTAGACGCTGTGATGCGCTGATATAACGAACGACACCCGCGGTCACCGGAAAAGTTGAGGTGCTCCTAAGTTCACGCGGGAAGAAAAATTGTAATTACCACATTTATTTTTATGGAGAGGTTAAAGAACATACGAGTGATTAAAGATTTCAAGATTCGATTTTCAATATGAGATTAATAAATTAGAGTATTTTCTTCACTTCATTTCCGTGGAACAACGTAGAAAAATGTATGACGTCTTTGACCGTCACAACTTCGCAATTTGCATAACGAGTCAATTACGCTCGGAAGAAACACCTATACCCTTTCTGGAACATGAGAGATGGTTCCAAGGCCGTCCGGTACACGCCGGTAATCATCTGCCGTCTTAGGATTTTTGGAGTCCGACTAATGACTTAGGGAAAGAACAGATTTATCATGAGAACGCAGAATATTTACATCAACGATATTTCTTGACCTTCAAAATAGTAATAGGAAAAGGTTCTTGAGTGGAGGTCTGTTGAAATACTACTACTTAAGTATGTGCCAACGTTTCTACGCTATGTGCCAATCACTTTTAATATCCTCAAATAAATTGTATAAGGTTTGTAATTATTTATAATTTTGTATTAATATATTTCAGTTTGTTATTGTATGTAATAATATATAATATAAAATTAATAAAAGAAATTTAAAATAATAGTCTTTTAACGTTTAATAGCCGTTTAACGTGATAATCCGTAATATAATCACTTTAATTTTATGTTGTTTGGTATGTACTAGATCTAGGCCATATATTGTATGAAGCGTAACTCTCGTAAATGGTATTTGTAATTCCTCTAATGACACAATGTAATATGCATAGTGTATTATTTATGTATTATCTTTGTAATTTTTTTTTCTTGTCTCCAAACTGTACTGTATTATTCATTTTCTCCAACCCTGATAAAGAACTAATATAGTTTGACACGTTGGCACATACTTAAATAGTATTATTTCAGCAGACCTCATCTCAAGAACGTTTTGCTGTTATTAGCAGAATGTCGAGTTGTGTTGTATTACAATTATCTGTGCTGTTGTCTATTCAATATTCCATTTGTTACTTACCTCGGTTGTGTACTTTACTACTAGACATTACACTTATTACTCTTATGCGCGGGACTCATTTACTGATCAAAGGGATTTCAAGGAGGAAGTTTTTTATGTAATTAAGACATAGGAAAGTAAAATTCAATAAGGTAATACAAGGCTTACGAGAAGAAAAATATTTTAAGATCTAAGGTAAGTTAGGATCCCATACATTTTATATAATGTGTTTATTTCACGAATGATTATTGTCTCCAAGTGAGACGTACTTGAAATCATGTAAATGTCGTAATAACAACGGAACAAACTTAATGTAATGAATGAGAGAAATTGTGGTATATATGGACCTATTTCAATATACCACAATATACCATTGGTCCGCAATGGTGAAAATAAAATAAAAAGTTCAGATGAATGTTTTCTGGCTCGTATGAGAATGTGATGCATTGCTTGGAAAGCAAGTTATTAATCATTTTCTGGAGAAACAAAGCCAAATAAGAAAATAAGAATCTGACCAATATCTTTGAAAATATTATGTCCAATTAAAGAGAAAAACTCATCTTTATTCAAAAGTTACGGCGAAAGTAACACACCAGCATACTCATATGTCACACATTATCAGTGATAAGTTGTATCGCGTCTTCCTCGTTGACTCGCACTGTGACCGCAATTTATATCATGCACATGGAAAGTGTAATTACCTTTTAACAATAGTCTGACATATTACGAGCATGTAGAAACGTCTATGTAGTGGAAAGTGAAGAATTATAATTTTTCTTTTCGTTTCTTATTTGTGTGTGTGTGTATTTTTGTTTATACAGAACCGGTAATCCAAATGATATTAGATACCTCTTACTCGCACCACGTGTGCGAAACGTGTTGCCAGGTGTTGATGCCAATGAGCAGTGTGTTTGGACATCCAATTTGTCAAGGTTTTCCAGCATCCAATGGCGTAAATTCTGAATGATTCTTTCAGGGTCGCATCTCTGTAACTCACTACCACATGTTACTTGTGGAGGCAGTAATGGACATTTTGTGTGTGTTATGATTGATGTACTACTTTTAAATTCGAACTAATCTGTAAAACAAACGTATTTCGAAAAGCATGAATTTTCTCCCGAGACAGTTGATTGATTGTGGAGATTCTGGCCACATGACTTGTTTAGGGAATTAATTTATATGAATTTCACCAAAGTAATGTTTTAGTTGGTAAAGTAGCTTGAGCTTTTCTAATGTTCTTGATCCCTTGTAGTTCGTGAATGAAAATGAACAGAACCCTTAGATCAAGATTCACAAAACCACAACGAAATATATTACAAAAACAGAACTGTCTGTATTTCCAAAGGGACAAAACCTCGAGCAAAATAGCAGTTGAACATTTGTTGAATGAAATTAGTCTCAAACAAACCCGATGGCGTTACCTTCTAGCTTAAGATTTTCTGCAACTGTAAAACGTACGAGGTGTGTAACATACGAGCACTGCTCTAGCGCAGCGTTGTCCAACTTATCTTATAGTTCGCGGGCCATTTTCTGTACATTTTTGTTCGATCGGGCCGGCACGTGATGTTTCGCAAAGTGTTGCCCGTCAAGTAAAACTATAGGGTCATATTAATTTATTTATTTATTTGCAACGCGTAATTTTGATTCTAATCTATATAATTTTTCCACCTTGTAGAATATTTAAAAAAAAATATTTTTTATAATTTGTATTATGGTAAAAAAATTTCATATTGTAATGTATGACAGGGTATTTCCGAACACAATTTTCTGTTTTCTCTCACCGGTCATGCCATGTCAAATATTAAATATTACAACATATATTTATAGCACAAATTTGTGTCCCCCAACATTTGATGCACTATAATCAGCGGGTCTTAAAAATACGTATCGCGTTCCTCATGCTGTCCGTAGGCCGCTAGTCGCACCCGCTTTTCTAGCAGATTTTTCTGCAAATTAGACGCGAAGTAATGCACAAGTTTGTACGCATATAATGAATTCGGTATACAAACAATGCATTATATTTATGTGCATTACCTGATAAGTTTACTTATGCTGTAAATAAATAACTCAAGTGTGTTCTTCCTATAAAAGAAAGAAAAGAACTGCTTTTGAAGGCAGTGCAAGTTTCTTTTCGCTACAAAACCTGTTTTCGTTTGGTATTTATGGCCTCGTCTTGTAAGACTTCTGTGTTCTATCGAGATATTTACTTCTCACTAGGGTGGTCCTGTATCTTAACCATTTGATTTCACTTAGCCCTATTTTCATACATATTTTTACTCTGGTTTCGAGGTTATTATTTGGCGTTAACATGATAACTAAGACCGGTATTATAGTCATATTCCTATGTCATGCCTAAGATCAAAGGTTCTCTCAATGATATGTCATAGTTGATTGGAGGAATTCATCTGATGTAGACATATTGATGTTCATTATAAGCAATAAAAGATTTTGTCATTCTGTCTTTATTTAAGGCCTTTTGCATTAAAAAAATGTTAAAAGAATGACAATCTTTTATTCAAGTTGTCAAATAAATGTTTTTGAGTTTTCACTTAATTCAAAACATCGCTATTGTTTCTCCAGAAGACAGAACATATTCAAAATCTATTGGATTTCAAATTTCCGAAGTACGGGATGAACACTGTTTTCATGTTTTATTATACCATAAAAAGAAGAAAATGGAAATAAATCAATTAATGCGATGGAAAGAATAACCCAACATATAGGTCACTTAAGAATCTTTACATAAACACCTCATGCTCCCCACTCTCATGTAACGGAGCAATAGAGTTGTGACCTTGTGAGAGATTCAGTAATCTTTTTCGCCTCCTTTATTAAAGTTGTGCGTAAATGTGGAGAGTCGTGAGTACTTTGTGTGGTCGTATCATAACTGTGTGTATATTTCCTCTTCACTTAAAACGGGTGTCCAGATGTAGTAAGCGAAACAGGAACACCTTCGTGTTTAGACGCTAACATACTACGCAATTTAACTATACAATCATAATATATTTTGTTTCATTAATCTCTTTCATTTTAATTCAATCTTGTGCATTATTTTGTTTCATCAAAGATTGAATTAAAATGACATGTTTAAAGAGATTACTAACAGTGTTTCTTAGCTTGAAAGGCGAGCTTCATACTCATGGTCAAACTGCATTACTGAAGCTGTACACTCGCAAGAAGTATAGATTAATATAATTTAGTGATGCTGGATTTAAAAATCGGTCGGGTATTTGCACTTAATTATATGAATGTTGTACCTGACGGAGAAAAGGAATGAATTAACCTTCCCATTCA
>NNCF01127337.1:4811-15973 GCA_002313205.1 Laupala kohalensis
CGTTAGAAGTAGTTTGAAATGTTAAATCCGCCTCTGCCTTAGGACACTTGATCGGAATTGATGGGATGGTTCCTTGCTTGCTTCCGGAGAGTAAATTAGTTTATTGTCCTGCACGTGGTCATACGCAGTTTGTAATTGCTTTTTTTCACTATAAAGTATATTATTTATTATTATTATTATTATTACCCCCAGCGATCACAAGCGAGTATTTACTATACACTTGGATTAAATCGAACCGTTATTAGCTTCACCAGTTTTCCACGACCTGCCTTTTGGTTTTGTCTTCATTGAATCATTGAGAAAAGTTTTACAACTCGAATTCTGGTAAATACTTTAAGATTTTGTATTTCCCAATGAATTTTTTATGTGATCCCAAAAATGTAAAGTAATGTTAATTACTCTTGAACTTTATAACGCCATTGCTATGGTAATCTTAACACAGATTAAAATTCTTTTTTTTTCTTGTAGGCTTTCTTTGTTCCATTTAATATGCTATAGTTTATTTCTAACTGAACGCGACCTTGGTATAGTTGTGTACATTTACTCTAAAGCCCCATCTTAAGCCGTATTTTTGTTTGGCTCTCATTCGGGCAATCGTGGATTTATGCACAGGCGGAAATGTCATTAATAATTTTATTATTAATTTTGACATTTTACTGCATTTCATGGGTACGAATTACTTCATAAATAATACATAGATAACTTGTATTTGTTAAATAATTTCTGTTATAAACATTTAATCCGTCACTTCCCTTGGGCTCTTGATCAGAATTAATGGGATGGTCCCTTGTTTGCTTTTGGAGAATAAATTAGTTTAGTTTGTTCTCCATGCGGTCATACTCAATAACTGCTTTGTTGACACTGGAGAGTATTATTTACTTANGTAGTTTAAACTAAATTAAAAATGTAATTGAGCACAGTTAAAACGATCGCGTTCCGCACCAAAAAGTAATCTTTGTGAAGATATCTTATTCGGGGGAATTAGTTAATAGTGACGGGAGAGGAGAGAATATTTAAGGTAGTACTAGTAGAGACATTATTTAATCACGATCATATCTGAAATCGGAATAAATAGAGTAATTCATATTGTGATATCAACTTGAGAAACATACCTGTAACGTTTCTACCTGATTCTATTTCGCTGCCACCACCCCAATCTACTTCGAGGAAAACTCTGAGTTTAAGAATAAGTTATCTTCACTCAAAATAAAACAAAAACAAAACAACATTTGTTCTGGCATAGATTAAGAGTCAACTTTTGCAACTTCAATCTCTAAGTCTTCTCAGAAGACACATGACGTTGCCTCTGCCTCCATCTCTCTCAGTTCGTCCGAATGGTGGACGCACCGCTTCGGTTTCTCCGACCCCATGTTCGGAGCAGTCAGCAACCTTTCACTTTCCGTACTTTCACATTCCTCAAGCACTTTGTCTCTCTCAGCGGCACATTCATAAGTTCTACGCCAAGAATAGTTCATTCACTGGACATTTTACCCGTTTCAGTACCGTTGATTTCAGCTTCTCTTTCACTACCTACACAGCACGACATTACAAACCACATCATTGGCCATTTCAATGAAATAATAATTGCGAAGATAATTGATGCTGCAATACATTGAGTCTTAGTCAGGAAACCTTTTGAACAAAAATTATATATTTTCGAAATTCGACTTTTAAATCACCAAAGTGTTTGAAGTATACTTTGATGTATAGTAAAATACTCGAAGTATTTTTTAAATCAGTTTTTAAATATTTGGGTCTCCGGACCTTTGGGAAGGCGATTGAACTTTTTGTGAGGTGAGATGCACAAATCACGAAACGGTTACGCTCGCCCACAAATTTGTACATCACCTTATGCGATTAATTAGCAATGCATTGGCGAATCCCTGAATGTTGTTTTGACTTCATTAGTAAATAGTGGATACAAATTAAATTATGTTTTTTGTCGTTATTTTTCATTTTGTGTTTTTAAAACAATTAGAATTAGAATAAAGAAAACTATTGACCGTCGTAATTTCACTAATTGGCTAGTCCTATTTTTATACGAAATAGCAGTAGTTTAGTGGTATAGAATGTACTTTTTGTTCTAGACTTTCCTTAGCAGTTAGAATTAAAACCTCTACGAAGTCAGGGGGAAGATTCTTTTTCGCAATCGATTTTCTGGAGACATCGATTTCAGCTGTGAGGAAACCACGACGCATGTCACACGCGCTACAAATGTACACGATGCAAGAGACATTGAATGACGCGTGTCTCGCCACATCTGGATCAAGGGAAGGTTTTGCTTCTACGGTAGCAGAGCTAGCAACCTTGCTTCCCACTGAGTCATTTCGGGTTCAATTCCTAGCGGGGCCAGAATCAATTTTAGCTTTTCTCTTCAATCTCTCTGTTCATATTGCTGTGAGGAAGCTAGTAACAGAACTTTTGGATGTTAAAAGGCAAAATGGCTATAGAAGCACATGTTGGGGGTGGGGAAAGAGGTAGCTTCCCTTTTAAAGATTTAAATGGAAGAAAAGATCAATGGGATACCGCAACCCAAGGAAGCGCGTGTGCGGGAAGTTTTGACCCGCTGAGCATTGTCTAGGGCATCAATGAGCAACGAGCATTTCGGTGGGTGTCGCAGATGGTTGAGAGAGAGACACACACACCGAAGACAATGCGAACGATGGTTAAGAGGTTCGAGAACTTTCGAGAGTTAGTTGTTATGTTATAGAAAAAGACGTTAAATTTAAAATTAGGAAAAAAAGCCGGTGGAGTCAGAGATGAACGTTGAAATGGAAACATTTTACGGAGAGGGGCAATTGGATTGGGTCGAAACATGAACTGGTAGCAGCACGTTCAGCCAATAGTAACAATGACAGAGGAAGGGAGGATTCGTGATGAATGGCTAGGAAGAGTCACATGATTTTCGAAAATTATATCACGTGAGAGTACTTCGGGGGTACGAAGGGGTTATAAAATACGGAACCGAGAGACTCAAAATTCATTCCGAGCATTGATTCAGAGCATTCATTGAGAAATACTTTTTCACTTTTTGATTATTATTAGAAGACACGCGATCTAGAATTTCATGGCAGACGACATTCTGAGAGATTGAGATTCAATTCATCTTCAGAGGTTTGGTTTATTCGATGGATCCGAAGATTTTTCTTAGTACATTTGAAATTCTAATATTAAATACGACGGATCTGTGATTCAGAGACCCACTGGTGAGATAGGTCTTAAACGTCAACTAAAGATCAGATCTCGAGTAATCTTTACGCTTCGGACGGTATGGTGACGAGTTACGACCGCCTAAGTCGGAAAGTGCGTAAACGGTCGGCGAATGAACTTCGATGACTGGCGCTTACCACCACCCACTGATGCAGACCGATGGCGATGCCTTCAACTGCTGTTGACGAAGCGACGCACTCCATCCAGCTGGAATCGAACCAGGGTCTCCTCGTCCAGGTGTTTTAGAATGCTTTGAACATCCATAACGAATCTGCGGAAACTGGGGCTTTCCAATAATTAGATGTAACCAAGTGGCTGCGACTCCGTAAATGAAAAGTGCTACGAACGGAATATGAAACGGCCTGCGCTCAGGACTCTTGTTCATTATATAAATCTCTAAGACATTCATAATAATGAGCGATTTTAAAGATGTTCTCTGTAATTGTTTCTATTTTGTCAAATAGTTAAGAAATGCTCTCTTGTTTTTAAAAGAGTAATCGTGATTCATTTGTATGTAGTACGTGTGAATTTTGTGTGTGTGTGATTGTGAGTATTGTATGAATTCTATAATAATAATTAAGTCAATTTATTCGACCAAAGCGTTTTCCTGTCATTAAGGAACTCTGTATGATGGGCTAACTTAATTTTTAAAAACCCTAACCCAACATTTAGTCACAAACGTCCCAGAGGTAATATCTTTTGTATGATAATGAATAATTAAATCATTAATGTCATTTCCTATTGGGGTGTTCGTCTTACCAGATCACTGAGTACCTTCCAATCAATTAATTATATTAATATATTCTAACGATCCAGATTCGTTAGTGAATCATTTGGCATTTATTAGAATTTTCTGGGAGATGTAATGGCCGAGTTAGAAAAAAATATGTAGAACGTTCATTTGAATGTGGCGCCGAGAGGAGCGTATTCTAAGCGCGATATGAAGCGACGGAATAATTTTCGAGTGAAATACGTGAGGAACTAGAAATCATGAAAGCACCTGGGTGAGCCAGTGAAGTGAATAATAAGGGGGCGATCAGATTGGCGAATTAAACGAGGCATTAAACGAGGAGTGGGGGCTAGAGTTCAGGTGGTAAGCCGGAACCAAGATTCTTCCTCAATTGTTCGTGATAGATTGGAAGAGACGGTTCGCTTTACGTAGTTGAGAACGTGTGGGTTTTAGAAGCACGGAAAATAGCAGCGTGAGGAGTGGAGTTTATACACACGTGGCATTTAATAGTAAAGAGGGAAGCTGAACCGCATAGACATTTCTTAATCAAAGTTGATTATTACTGTTGTATAATTGCCGTAAGAACGAAGATTATTTTTCGGCGTATATCATTTTCATGATAAAGTTTTTATAGTACTCGTAATTAGAGGAAAGACGGCCGGAGAAATACGAACGTAAGAATCATAGTTTCGTTTGAACCAAGCTCCAAATGAAGCTACAACCTATTTTCGAAAGCATTAGTTCGAATACGAACGATTTGACGCCAATTTCCGAGGGGAAAGCAGAGCAGACGAGACCACGTGGTGTGGAGCCTGGTAGTTCGCCGCCGATTCAAGGTCATCAGCAACACAGCTGGGGGCAGCCTGTCGAGTACGAGAGGTATTTTGGCTGGTGCGATCGCATGACGATTTCTGAAGAATTATTTGATTTTGTGAGTATCCGTCTCTGTGAGGCGAACATTGTTCCAGTGTGTGTTTCGCGAGCTAGGGAACGTAATTTAAATTGTTGTAATCCGATGCTGATAAGTATCTTGAAAAAAGAGAAAATTGCATTGGAATAGTTATTTTTTCCGAATTAACTGTAATTCATTTTGGGAAACATTCCGAGAAGAGCGAAGATAA
Source organism: Laupala kohalensis (assembly GCA_002313205.1). Classification (NCBI taxonomy): domain Eukaryota; kingdom Metazoa; phylum Arthropoda; class Insecta; order Orthoptera; family Trigonidiidae; genus Laupala; species Laupala kohalensis. The sequence goes on from NNCF01127337.1 coordinate 9,873, forward strand.
AAAAAATTAATCAAGCAAATTAATGAACTTTTAATAGAACCTCAAGATAAAGAAATAATAAGAGCTCATTTCGTGCTTAGTTTTTGAACATAATAATTTTGTTGTATTAAATTTTAGGGTATTAATTGATGTAATTGCACGATCCATAATTTGTGAGCTGGAAACGACGTGACGCAATTTGTATGAAAAAGGGTTTTTACATTTGTTCTTGTGATTTATGTGGGGATTACTTGAATTCTGTAATTATTATAAATGTTCACTGTACTATTATCAGAATATACGTTGTTAATTCACATCTGAAGTCCGAACCTTATTATTTAATTATAATTATCATAACTTGTACCCAATATAATATTATTTTCCCACTATTTTTGGGTACGTTAGATATTATTGGCGCCCGAACAGGGACTTCGATGTATGTTGGTCACCTTGTGAAGATATGTCTGTACGCATTAACTGAGAATTTGGTGCATATTGGCTACCTATTTAAATATTTTTTGAGTAATTTAATTCAAGATTTGTGTTACAATTTTATTAATTGTGTTAATCTGTGCATCCGCGCCATCCCCTCCCTCTTCCACCAGCTCCAGCTGTTCTGGAAGAGTGGGGCGGCGCGGGTCGTACAACTCGCCGGCCATCCTACAAAACTCGACGAATGCGTCGAGTTTCATCTCCCGGCAGCGCTTTTCATTTCATAAAAAGGAAGACGAAGCTAATTATTTTCGGAGCGGTTAAATGATGATCTAATATATAGTGAATGTATAGCAAATGTACCTTGTAAAACATATACCTGGCGAGATTGCCAGGTATGTGTTTTTTTTCCGCATGCCGGGAGCAAGGGCCACACCTTTCGCTCCACACCAAACCCCCTCGATGGAGTTGGTGTGGGCGCCAGTGTCTGGGTCCTGCAGAAGTTGAGAAATGTTTCAGAAAATGTGAAGTACGAAAATTGAACTATTGGCAATGAATTGAGTTGATCATACCACAAAGGTGAGCGAGTGGTTCACCGTGAGGTGCTCGTACCCCGATGCCCCCAAGGAGTCGTACGCGCGCCAGCAATCGGATATAATGGTTGTTCCTGTTAGCAAAGACGAGGAAATAATAGGTGCAAGGCGCTTTCTGTAAAAGAATGAAAAAGTACGTTTCTCTTCATACATACCTGGCACAACCCACTGCTGAATGAGCGGTACTAGAGTTTCGCGGTCCCTCTTTTCCACCGGAAACAAACATACCTGCCCAGTACCCCGCTCGTACAACCCGAAAACCCACTGGCCCTCGACTTGAGTCCCCGGTGGTACTTACGACGACCGAATTTCGATTCGTCGATCTCAACTACCTTACCGGGTCCCCCTAAGGGTTTTCTGTTCACCACCATTGCGTCGTGGACCACCTCTCGACAAAAGCTGGCCCAATTAACCACGGAGGTCATTACGAAGCCTAGTAACTTCGTAATCGAGGTCAGGGGAGTTCGGGCGACCCACTGGGCAACGAACAAGAGAATGTCTACCAGTGAAAATTTGGTAAACGCGAAAAACGTTCCCGTGCGGTACGACACCCTGGTCCCACAAACGTTCTTCCTCTTTGTTTTGGGCACCGGGACACTAAATGTGCACCTCCACGTATACCCATCGACCCTGTTAAATACCAAATCATTAGAATAAAATATTACTCATCTCAAAAGACCCGTATCTAAAATTACGACTCCCATTAATGAATTACCTTGAGGAGTCCTCATACAATTTAAGAGGATTCCCGCACTTTGGGCACATGTAAGTGTCCTCCGCGGGAATCAACCCTAGACGTACAAGACTTAAATGGAGAGCCTCCTTGTTCCCGTCCAATTTACAAAGGTCTTGTATCTTGTACGTTTCCTAGCAAAATGTTGGCGATGTTTTCCGATGAGAAATAAAATATTTCGCTGCATGCACGTATCACACGATATAGAAACAATGAAAATAACTTACCTTGACGGCAGCGGGAAGGGACTCGGCGAAATTAATTACTACACTTAAACTTAACAAATTACTAAACTTTTCACAAAAAACAACAACGTAAAACTTNCTCATCTCAAAAGACCCGTATCTAAAATTACGACTCCCAATAATGAATTACCTTGTAGAGTCCTCATACAATTTAAGAGGTTTCCCGCACTTTGGGCACATGTAAGTGCCCTCCGCGGGAATCAATTTTAGTCGTACGAGTGAGGTATGGAGAGCTGCCTTGTCTTCCAATTTCACGATGTCACATATCTTGTACGTTTCCTAGCAAAATGTTGGCGATGTTTTCCGATGAGAAATAAAATAATTCGCTTCATGCACGTATCACCGATGTAGGAACAATGAAAATAATTTACCATGACGGCAGCGGGAAGGGACTCGGCGAATTAACAAATTTAAATACTTAACACATTTTTAAACTTAACACAATAAAAAACTTAACACAATAAACACTAACACAAAGTAACAATAAAAACAGAACGAAATAACGAAAACCGCTACAAAAACAACAACAAAATTCACGAGACGCACAGCACACCTTCTGGTCATGAACTCGCAAGCACTTGTGAGGGAATAATCTTGCCATCAGCACTTTTGGATACCGAGCAATTTGATACGTTGCCTCTTTCGCGCGTAAAACTTCCCACATTATTGTGAAATTACATTTTCATGATTGATAACGAATAGCAATATACATTTTAATCATGGAGAGCTTACGAATCAAATAATGTTATGTAAAATATTCATGAAAGTCAAGTCGAAAGTAAATAGTAATAACTTTTTAAGTTACCGCGTTTTTCTCCTGTTGACATATATTCATTGTAATTTTTATTCATGTACAAACATTTTCTGTCAAGGAATCTAACTTACTAACGATTGAATTAATTTAGAAATAGTACTCATTTGCAATATATTCACCGCAGAGATTATTCAGTTAATATATTTCGTTTCCCGTACTGCCGCGGTATTGCCTCGGATTACATTTCGTCTTGTTGAGTTGTGAGTGACAAATATAAAAACAGATCTATGAATAAAGGGTGTAAAGAAAAAAGAGTTGTCTTTTTTATTACACTTAATGTCATTTACATTTAGTATGACTCTTATTTACATTAAATATTTACATCAATATGACTTGTTTACATTACACTTGGAATGTTGGTTACATTTTCAATAGTTCATGTAAACTATGAAGTGAATGTATTCTAAGAATTGTGAATTAGTGTTATTTACTTTTGAGTACGTTTGAAATAAATACATTTGTACGCCCATACGTTCTGTTTTTTCGTGTGCTTTTCAAATTAAGCATTTGACTTCGGAATTGTCTTCTACGCCGTATTCTAAATGGTAGCGGGCGTCGAGAGAATCTCGGGAAACTGCGGAAATACGACACCGATGACAGCTTGGCAGGGCCGGGGCTCAGGCGAGTGACATACAGCAGCTCCGAGAAATTTCCCCTCTGCTTGATGATGAAGCAGACTACATGCTCGCTTTCATCCGTATCCTGTCACATAATGATTTATTTTAAATTATTTTCGACAAAAAAACAAACCGTGATAGTCCCTTTTGCATCCATTTACAAGTAAAATATCGAAAAGCTCAGACACGACTCAATTATTTCTTGAAATATAGGGAAAAGTGTAAAAATTACATTTCATCCCAACTCATCTTCTTAAAATCGGAATTTCGAAAAACTCTTACTATCATATTTTTTTATTCTAAACCCCTCACTTTGTACTGCTGTAGAAGGCACAACAAAAATAATAGAAAAAAAATTAACACCATAAATTTTGTCATGTTGTTGTGCATATACTTATAGATAAAATAGTTCTAAGAATGAATAATACTTTTAAAATAGCAGAAATGTTTCAAAAAACGCGAAATTTTTACTACTTTTCCCGATACGTCTACTTTGCTAATTTTTATACAGTAAACTAAAAGGGTAAAAAATAATTCTTATTCAGCGAATGTTAACAATTATGTTTGTGACAACATTTAAAAATTTTAAGCTTCTACTTGCAAAATATAACGTGTTATTACCATTTTTCGAAAACATTGCTAAAAACGACCAGGCATAAACAACCGACCATTTTTATGGGAAAAAAATTATTCTGTCGCCTTGAGGAAAATGCCGTGATCACATGATCAATGAATTGAAACGTTTAAAACTTAGTATGTAACCACAAATAACTGATAAACAGAATAGTGTTTTCATTTGGCGACCAGCGGTGCCTCAGCGGGAAAATACAGTCAGGTCGTGCTGATGTCGCACGCAAGCGGTCGCGAACACTTCATGTCATAGATAACTTTTTCATAATTTTTCTATTTGATAATCACTTTTGTCGCATTTCGAACAAGGTAATGTTAGAATATTTAATTCGGTTCTCAGAAATATTAAAAATAATTTTTATAATTAACTATTGAGGAATCCGGGACTGGTAGACTCTTTCGTTAGGAGTTAACAAAATCTTATTTTCTTATGTCTTGCGCAGTTGTGTCAACAGTTATCAAGTGCTCCTTTGTATTCGATCCCTTCTCTCTTTCTACCCTCCTCTCGCCCCCTTCCGTCAGTAGTTGTGGATAGTTTTATGACTTCTTAAGCTGTTGCCTGCAGCTTGCTTTACTTAAAACCTTTCTACTGACTGATTCTAGAAGTCTCCACTTCCTTTACTCTTCGTGCTAAACTTACAAAATAATAATTCGACTATTTTCTTAAATTATCTTAAAATTATCTTCTGCACTACAATATAATTTTAATTCAATTTTTCTTTTTTATTCAGTTGAAAACAGTGTTCTAATGAAGGTTGAGAAAAAAGGGAATTTCTCTCCTGACAATTTTGTCTCAATTTGTACATTTTATATTTATTTACAACAAGGGAAAAAGAATTCCACCTCTCGTGATTGTCAAAAGTTATTCTCAAAAAATCATATAAAATTATAAAATATTAACGAAAAAGTTAACCCAATTCCCAATTAAGCAAATTGTGTTACGCATTCCGAAACTTAGTTAACGCAGTTAGTCCACGTATTTCCCGTTGCGTATATTTTGCAAACGTTTACTCCCATTTACGTTACGTCATTACCTTCTGGGGCAATTGCGGTCAGAGTATTCAAACTTTCAGAATTCAGAAGAGGATAGTTCGTATAATTTGTAAATCTCACCCCCGAAACTCTTGTAAACCTTTTTTCAAGGAATTAAATATCTTAACACTTCCCTGCATTTATATTTATGAAACGGTCTTGTTTGTTAAGACCGAATTACTGAAGTGCCACCCCTGCTTTATACGAAACAGTCTCGTTCACGAACACAATACTCGCAATAGGAATAATATTCATCGCCCTAGAGTGTCAACCACTCTTTGCCAAAAAGGACCTTATCATTCGGAAATCGTTCTATATAATTCCCTGCCCAAGAATATAAAAGACATTATGAAATTGAATATCTTCAAATCCGCGATTAAAAACTACCTCCTGCACCAGTGCTTCTACACTGTAAAATAATTTATTGATTTTAATAAAAGTTAAATCCGTCTTGTACTTTATCACGCCATTGCTGTAGTACTTTTTAAATAACTTATAACAATTTCAAAAACTATTTTCTTGCATAATTGTGTTGTCGTATGGCTCATATTAATTTAGTTTTATGTGTACTCAACTTTGGCACATTGGTTGTGTACATTAATTCTGTAGCCCCATCCTGGCCCGTTTTTCCTTCGGGTAGAGGCGGATTTCTTATATAGGTTCTCTAGACATTGTCTAGGGACGTGTTTATTGTAATCGTGAATTTAGTGTTTTTTCAACTCTTATGATTTTTAAACACTATACTCAGAATAATCAATAGTTTGTCAATAATTTGTAAAATACATTTTTTGTGTTAAATTACTAACATATTGACATACTATTAGTATGTATGTATATCGATAAGGCCAGCTAAGGACCACGAAAGACGAGTACCAGTAAGGCTGAGTTATTGATTTGAGTTTACTCACTAGACTCGTCGTAATTTTACCGAGATCCGAGGAACAGCGTGTAGATATGATCCACACCACTGTATCCGAGCGTAACAACTGCGGTTGTTAGTCGCAGAGGTCGGACTCTTCATACATT
>NNCF01127338.1:1388-24286 GCA_002313205.1 Laupala kohalensis
TCCAAAACTGGTCAGAGCGTGGGACTTAGAAAAATAGATGGGTCGTTTTTTGTTATCAGTAGTGTACAAGCAAAAAAATCAGGTGCCTTAAACATGATATGAATGGAGGAAACCTAGACGTGAAAGTAAAGTGTCCGACGCACTATTAAAAAGGAATTTCCATAAAGAAGCTTCTAATTTTAAATGTATTAACAGTAACACGCTAGGTAACTCGGACAAGAGATTTCCCATGAGAAATGTGTTACCATCGTCTAACAACGACACTACCATAGTTCATAATTTTGTATGACAATTTTTTAATAAAAATTTTATTTCATAATTTTTATTTAAAGGACATGAAACGTTAATATTCTATGCTATTTGAAAAACTTTCAGTGCGTGCACTTCAAATATGGATGCAGTAGAGATTGCTAATAACCTTATTTTGAAAAACTGGATAACCTTTAGTTACTTTCTTTTTCGTATTACATCAGTCTCTTCTTTCTTCGGAGAAAAAAATTTACAATAAATTGTCTTGAAAATAAGTATAAAATTGCTCTCAAATCAGTAAAGAGAAACAGAAATTAAAAACCCAAATAGTTATTTTGGATTTAAAAAATAATTGATAACATTTCTTTGATATTGTGGTTTTGGGAATTGATTATTTTTCAATGATTCCTATTATTTTCTTCCATATTCAGCCAACACCACGATGAAACACAAACATAGGTCGTGATATTTTGCGGGGCAGTATCTGGTGTTTTGAAAACAAATCCTGTCACTGCCTCTTAAGTTTTCATCTTTCGTAAGCATTTCATCAGAAATTCTCGTGAAAATGGCAACGTCATGAGGCTTACTTCCCATCAATTCCGAACAAGGGCCCATGGGCAGTGGCAGATTTAATATTTACAAGAGAAATTATTTAATAAATACCTACTGTTATCCATATAATATTCAAAATAAATTGTAGATATTAGTGCAGTAAAAATTCGAGATTAATAAAACAAATGTATTAATGATATCCCCGCCCAAAGAAAATCCGCCACTACCCGGAGGAAAACCCGGGCCAGGTTGGGGCTACAGAGATAATGTACACAACCGTGCAAAGGTTGCGTACAGTTAGAAACAAACTAATAATAAACTAAGGGAGCAAAACCAACATGCATTGGAGCATGAGCCGTACTCCAAAAATACTCTGGAAGCTATGGGAATGGATGGTATCTTGATTTTAATAATTAAAAGATTTTTGCAATTCGAGGATCACATGGATTACCATGAATTTATATCAAAACAAACAAAAAATCAATGGACATGCAAATATTGTTTTACAAAAAAAAATAACACAAAACACGTTCCCTAATAATCCCACCAAAAAGCTAACCTAAACACACAAGAAATCAATGGACATACTCGTACACATAAAATGTCTAATACTAAAACTTAGAGCTAAACACATGGCATTAATTTAAAAATAAAGAGGCATGATTATGCACAACGAGGTGCAGTTAAATGTTATTGAATTTGTCAATGAAGGCAGGTTAAATTTATCATGAAAGATCATTCTGTACGTTAGATTTTCACTGGCCAGTGAAAGGTATGTGAGCTCATAGTTACGATCTTGTAGGATTTGCCGATGCTTAGTTGGTGAACAGCGTCTCAAGCTGTTGGAAGATGCAGGATGCAGCGACGTTGTGTGGATCCATCGATAGTATTTAAAGTATATGATCACACTGTTTCACATGATCACAATAAAACCATATCCACGACAGTTCCAGATGGTCGCATCATTGAAGAAAATGTATAGTTTTACCTCACGCACAACACGCTTCACAAAATGTTCATGACGGACGCAGTTATGGCCCGATATTGACTCGACGAAATCTGAAGAGAGAAAAAAGCTTGAGCTAGTGGCTACGGGGACTTCCCATGTTAACTCGAGGGAATACAGTCCCGCACAAATACATTATTATTGAATTGTTCGTGTGCAAATTAAAGAATTTGATACGAATTGATTCAATGTTACATTAAAATTTAAAAAATTACATTCATAACTTATGTGGCGATTTTCCGTGTAATAAATAAGTAATTATGTATATTTTATCATCACGAAATGTCTGGGTGAGAATATATCTCTCTAGTAGCTGATTGAAGTATTTAAACCTTTTAGATCTATTGATAGTATTAGATAATATTATTAGCTTCTCGTGGAAATGCGCCAGAAAACTGCCCGTTGAAAACCAAGTAATGGTTTTATCAGGTATCTTCGTAATAAATTATTAGGGGCTTCTCGTCAAGAGCAGGCAATATTTTCCCAAGTACCTTCACAAATACATACATTAACTTGGCTGCCCGTTGAAGATCAGATTATAATCTCACGGGAAATGCTAAACAATGGGGATAAGTGCTGTGCTTAGATTAACAAGAAAAGTATTTGGTGCATACAAGTTTATTAGATGAACCCGAAGTTGAATTTACACTTTCATGAACGACTCGAGTTGCTTAATACAAAATGATAATAATCATAATAATATCGAAATCCTAAAATAAGGATTACAATTGGCAAAAAATAGTATTCAGGAGAATGAACATCCTAAGATATACAGGGGTAAAAATATTAGGGAGGCTTTGCACGGGATACAGAAATAGAGTGGGAAATTTCTCATAACCGACGATAGCGATAATTAAATAAATGAGGGTAGTTGACTTCAGATGGGCGAATAATAATTGAAATACTAATTAAGGTTGTGCGAGTTTATTGGCAGAAGCGCCTTATCGGAACTACACTCGACTTGGCGTAAAGCAAGAGAGCAAATGGAAAAAATAATTAGACATAACTGTACAAATATTCAATAAAAATGTCAAAGAGTAGACCAAACTTAATATAATTGAAAATATGACATTGAGAACGCACTTTGTTAAGTGTGGTATATAAGTATTAAAGAGAAATGCCCTATGTTTAAGTACAAGTACATTGTATATTAGCAATGTGGACAAGTATAATAGGTGATGAAGCATGTTCATGTGAACGCTTCATGTCAGTAATACACAGTACGCAATAGGGTGAACTCAACACGCAGACGACATGGGAATGGGACAGTTGCAAGAAGATATTATCAAATATAACGAATGAGCAAAGCATAATTACGACATGTGAATTCAATGGCCAGGTGATTGACCTTGAGGTGTCTGCAAATATTGTTTTACAAAGAAATGATATAAAATGAGTTCCCTAATAATCCCACCAAAAAATCATCTACACTAAACACACAAGAAATCATCTACACTCAAACCCTATCATAAACACACGAGAAATATTCTAAACCTCAGCCCTAATCTAAACACACAAAATTATCATAATGATCCTCTGCTAGTGAACTTCATGAGCGATGACAATATTAAACTAACAATTAAGCTACACAAAATATCTGGAGATGGTAAGGGAGCAATGTCAGTAATGGGACGTTTGTAGTACCCGGTGTGTTTTAATAGTAGCTACACAGACTCGTTGGTCTCCGCCGGGATGTATTTCATGAACAACACCAAGGTTCCATTGCAAGGTGTGAGTCATGTTAGACTTGAGTACAACAACTGTGCCAACATCGATGTTGGTTTGTGGATTTAACCACTTGCCTCTACGTTGCAGAGTTTGTAGATATTCGTCCGACCATCTCTTCCAAAGTGAAGTAATTAAATCTGAAATTCTACCCCAGTGTGATTTGATTGAGATGCTATCAGCTGTTTGGGGGTCAAAAATGATACTGACTAATGGCCTATCTATTAGGAAATGACCTGAAGTTAAAGGTTGTAACTGATCCGGTAGATCAGTGAGTAGGCTCAACGGGCGGGAGTTGAGAATGTCTTCGGCAGAAGCCACTAGAATGTAAAGTTCTTCAAAAGTAAACAACTGATTATTAGTTACTCGCTTGAGGTGAGTTATCAAACTCTTAATGTTAGCTTCCCAGAGCCCTCCGAAGTGCGGTGCGCTGGGGGTTTTGAAGTGCCATTGTATCAAAGATGAAAAACAACGATCCGTTAATTCCTGTTAAAAATTCTGAGATTGAAAAAAATGTTTTAAAATGCGTTCTGCGCCCTTGAAGTTGGTTCCATTATCGAAATATATGTAGTGGAAGCCCGCGACGACTACAGAATCGCGAGAAAGATGAAAAAAATGCTTTAGTGGATGATTCAGAGACAATTTCACAATGAACTGCCTCTGTGGCTAAACATATGAATAAAGTGATGCAAGCTTTAGTTCTAGTCTTTGAGCGCGGTCACTGTTAAATATTTAACAGTGAGTGAGCAAGTGCTCCTACATTATTAAATTGAAAGGAGGATGTGACCCTCGGCGCTGGGAGTTGACTCATTTGTTGATTTGAGGCGCGTGCCTTTGTTTTGAAACAAATTACACAATTCTTTAGAACATAGAGTACTGCTGTACATAGTCTAGGAACCAAAATAAAAGTTCTCATGTCATCCATGACCGTTTGAATGCCAGCGTGCAGAAGGCGTAGATGAGTCTGGAGAATAATTAATTTGGTCAAGATATGTTTGGTGGGCATAATGATGTTTAGTATCAAATTCAAGTTGCGAGTTCTCCAATCTACCCCCGACTCTTAAGAGTTCGTCTGAATGCAAAAATGGTGCTAGAGAGGTGATGGAACTTGATTTTAAAACAGGTTCTCCGTTAGACAACTCGAAAAATTCCTGCGAATAAGCTTGCGCCTGAACTGCTTTGAATAAACAATTTCTTGATTGGATTATTTCTGGTATAGTTAAAGAGGAAATAAGACGAAGTGACCTTACGAACATTGTTAATTAATCGAAAAACATAAGCGAGATGTTAGTTAGAGCTTTTTACGCATTGACATGTTTACACAGTAGATTTGTGTCAGCAAACAGAACCATCTTGCAATCGGGCGTGGTGGATGACATATCATTTACGTACAATGAAAAAAGGATAGGGCGTAAAATTGAACCTTGAGGAACTCTGCAAGTAAGTGGCTTTGTTTCTGATAGGTAATATTAACATACTTATTTTTAACATGTGAAATTTCAACTTGCTGATGCCTATCTTTCAAGTAGGAAATTAGCCATTGATGTGGCAATTCACGAATGCCGTACGTGTGCAGTTTTGAGAGAAGAATTTCGTGGTCGATTACATCGAATGCTTTCGAAAAATCAAGAAAAATACCTTGTGGATTAGCTCCATGATCAAGAGAATTGGTTACATCATTTAAAAAAGAAAATATGGCGCTGTTAGTTGAAAAGGATTTCCAGAAACCGTGCTGATCGTTTGAGTGAATATTATTATGCGATAAGAAGTCTAAAAGTCTCTTATAGAAGAGTTTTTCCAAGATTTTTGAGAAAGTTGGCAATAGTGATATGGGTCGGTAGTTTCCAACATAACGTTTATTTCCTTTCTTATGTAATGGTTTCACTTTAACTTTTTTAAATACGTCAGGAAACACACCTTCTGACAAGGAGCTATTGAAAATATGAGCGAGTGAATTAAATATAACGTGAGAGGAAGATTTTACTATAAATTCAGGTATATCATCTATTCCTGCTGAATACTTATTTTTTAAAGAACTGATGACACTCATATCTTCACAAGAGTTCGTCTCGGAAGTGGACATAGAATGTGGTACGTGTGTGGATGTATTTGGTGGACATTGGTTTTGAATTACTGATTTCGATATTTTACCTATTTTTGAGAAGTAAGAATTAGACAAATTTGCGATGTCCTTTGGATTTGATACAATTTTGCCATCGTCTAGTAGAGAAATGTTTACTTGGTGATTTTCTGAAAGGGATGAATAATTATTTATAACACTCCACATGGTTTTAGTCCGGTTGTTCGATTCTATTATCTGTCTGTCATTTTCCATTACTTAAGCTGCATAGACCACTTTTCTCAGAATGGATTTATATTTACGGAAATAATCATGAAATCTGGATGGTTGGTTATTGAGTTTTGAAAGATAATATAAATGACCTTTGTTTTTGGAAGAAATTCTAATCCCCTGAGTTATCAATCGATTGGGATTGTTTACATTAACTAACTTGCGTTTTATAGGAAAGCAAGAGTTGTAATACTTCAAGAATATTGAAAAAAAAAATGCATTGAATTTATCGTTGGTGCTTTCACATTATACACGTCATCTCACATTTCCTGATGTAAAAGATTTTTAAAAATTGTTAAATGTTTTTCGTTAAACTGTCTAGTAATCTTGTAGAGGATATTTCGTGGTTTTAATTTACCTTCATTAGTTAATATTTGAGCAAAGTGGTCTCTAAACCACGGTTTAAATACTTGAGAAGTATACAAACCGTCTATTTTTGAGTCTATTGTTGACAATTATCTGGTCCAGCAATGTTTGAGATGAACCAGAGAGGTGAGTGGGGTCGATAATCGTAGCAACAAGGTTGAAGGAAGTGATTAGATTATTGAACCGATTCTTGGGATTGTGCGCGGAATCCGATTAACTGAGGAAATCGATATTGAAATCGCCACAGATAACAATAGATTTCGTATATTTATGTGTTAGACGTTTTAATACGATTTCGAAATTCAGAAAAAATATTTCAAGATCTGATTGAGGTGGTCTGTAAACACACAAAACAATGCCTTTATCGGTAAAATAAACTGCACAGAGTTCGAAAATACCATCCGAGCAGAATTTCTCGTAACCTAACAGTTCCATTCAGTGTTCTAATATAGTTGGTATGGCAACATTAGTATTCATTCAAATTTTTCCTTTAAATTCCGAATAGAAAACAAATCTGTTCTCAATAAGCCTAAGCAATATAGAAGCAACATCCTGTCAAATTTTCAAGTTCCTATGTCTAATAGTTTTCGTTGGTGAATGAGTAAATGAGTCAGTCAATCAATGTCAATCACTCAGGTTTACGCCTCCGCCGCTTATATAGTTAGAATTTTAATGAATGAGGTGCGCTGAGAAACAGATAAAACATGTGTTTAATTTTGTCAATAATATAAAATCAGCTTGTCAGGATACAAAATTTGTGCCTCTTACAAGGTTTCAAATAATTTTGGTGAATGCAGTTTTCACGTGTTTTGATCACTCCCTGTTCAAGCGGAAAGTGGGGTTTTACTGGGTATAATTATTGGGTTATTCCTGGTAACGAAGTTAAAGCACATAAATTTGTCCTTTTTCCAAAAATATGATAAAAAATTAATAAACACTTTTCAATAATTACACCACAATTGATAAACATCAACACCACAAACACTCCCAATGGATTGAACACTGTCAGAGGTGTACTGAATCAAGAGGTGTCCTGACATTGTCCAAGACCTGTTGGGTAGTAGATTTGTTGGTAGGGTAGTAGGTAGAGGTATCGTTGAAATGGGACCAGTATGTTTCGGCGGTGGGGGAGTAGGTGATCGAACACCCTAACACTGTCGCTGGACCTCAAGTCAATTCCCGACATAAGTAATTACAAATTCCGTCGAAAAATAAAGGTACTAATGAAATACGTCTTCAGTGTACTTCAAATTTCTCATCATCACGAGACGTGATCCATTAGATTCTTGTAATATATCAATAAGTAATCATTAAGTACCTGCACAGGACGTTCTAGGTGGGGGCAGAGGATGATCTTCAGATTTATTTTCTTTAACCCTTTTGAACTCTTATTTAAATATTCTCTTAAACTTTTTATGCATGTAAAATAGATAATAGATGAGCTTATTATCATATACAACATAAATGTCAACATTAATTTGTAAACACACCAATGTTTCAGATTTGTACTTGACTTCAAGTACTCATCAAGAACGCGAACACACATCTCTTACTTGAAAAGGGGAGGGGCGGGAGGGGGGGAGCTTACAAAAAGACCTCATTAGGTGTCGGAACGCTATTGCATCTACAGCTAAGAAGTTAATGAAGTTATCATAATTTAAGAGGAACTAAACTGTTTGAGTGAAATCACATAACTAACCATTTAACAGTCGTTTACGTCATATATAAAATCAATATTAAGACTGAATGAAAACCATTTTTAAATAAAATGTTTTGTATTTTGTATCATGAATACTTATTTAGGTTAAATAATTTGCTACATAATCAATCAGAAGACCATGTCTTACATTTGAATCAATGACTTTGGAAGCTTTATTTCATTGTGTAATGTTCCTCCGTGTTTTGTTGTAAGGTACTCTCCGTTTGGAATTCTGTGCTTGATTGCTGGAAAGATCATGTCCATCGATAATCTTGCTGAAACGGCACGCCAATTGGGTTTGTACATGGTAACCGTGGTTCTTGGACTGATGGTGCATGCCATCATTACATTGCCTTCCATTTACTATTTCTTCACACGCCGCAACCCGGCTACCTTCTTCAAGGGGATGCTGCAAGCGTGGGTCACTGCGCTTGGTACAGCATCCAGGTGAGTGTTTTTAGGACATCAGGTGCAGACGAAACCAAGATAAATGTAAATGTATTATTCTTTCTTTTCACTTATGAAAATATTGTTCTCTTCAGTACATCTGTACATAATACAATATGCTTTTATAATGTATTACCAAAAAAGGTAGTAAAAACTGCGCATGTAGAGGACAATAACCCACTAACATCCCGAAAACAAAAATAGACACAATAATGAAATATAAAAACTACAGACAAAACTATAATGCACGTCCTAGAACTAAGGATAGATTCCTTTCTGTTCTCTTCTCAACTTCTTTCTAGGACACTCTCCACCCGTCCTTTCATATTTTCCTCCAAGTTGTCCTCCTCAGACAAAGTTGATTTCTGGTTCCATCACAATTCCAATCCAAATAAGCTGTACGGAGGTTTATGAGGAGTGCATGGAATGCGCAATTCAATATGATGTTTGCAAAGTTCTTTTTCTTTCCATTTGTTTTTCAATAGATAATTCGTGCCGATTTCAATTCACAGGTTTCAAGGTTCCTGAGATGAATAGTTTCACTTCCAATCTTATGTCAGAATTCAACCTTCATGGGGGATGGTAAACTCCCCCAGAACCCCTAAAGATGAAGTGTAAAGAGTGTCTCGATAAAATAACGACCGATATAACTGTCGCCTCCAGAGTTTTCTCGACCGTTTAGATTAATAGTGAAACTATGCTGTCTACTTACTAGTGAAGTGGAAATTCGTAGTAAAAATGCCACAGAAAATTCCAATATGGTGTCAACCTATATTATTGAAGTTGCTCAACTTGTATGACTAACAATAGCGGTATTGAGTAGATGAAGAACCGTAGCGATGACGCCACATTCCGCGTGTCTTCTATTCAGCCATCTCTCCCCAATCCTAACTTGTTGAGAAGAGCTCATGTTAGATGTCTTAAAATCATAAAAATATATTATTTTAATATGACTATATAGTTCAATTGATTCAACACAATTTCAATAACAGCTGTAGCGATACATCATTTTATTCTCGAAGTCCATGTACGTGTTTTATACCACTTATTCTATACCAATTGTCCTTTCCTATTGCTACAGCGCTGCAACTCTCCCCATAACATTTCGCTGCCTAGAAGAGAACAACAAAATAGACAAACGAGTGACGCGTTTCGTGGTGGCTGTGGGTGCTACTGTCAACATGGACGGTACAGCGCTCTATGAAGCTGTGGCGGCTATCTTCATAGCTCAGATGAACGGCATCCCACTCGGCATCGGAGAAGTGATCACCGTGAGCTTGACAGCGACGCTGGCATCCGTTGGAGCAGCTTCCATCCCCAGCGCTGCTCTCATCACCATGTTGCTCGTCCTGTCCGCACTCGGATTGCCTACGTCGGACATATCACTTCTCTTTGCCGTCGATTGGTTGCTGTAAGTATCTTTCTACTTTACGAAAATTTAAACACTCACACAACTTTTGTATTTAAAAACCATCGTCAAATATCTCAGAAAATTTGCCTTCCTTTTCTGAGTAATCGAATCGAGCAAATCACACCAATGAAATTTCGTTCTTTAGAACATAAAAAGATGTGTTGATGATTTCCTATTGTTTTATCTTTCACCTTTCGGAGGTAACTGCATTTAAAAAGTTTCATCCAGAAAAGACGCAACTTCACTAATTTATTTGAAAAAGATGTTACTTGACTGGTTGGGGTCCTAATAAATGATAGTTTTGACGCGACTGACCATTCTGCTATCATGTTACTCATACGTGAAAATTGTCTAGTACAGCGCCCTTCCTGCTTTTTTTAACACTGACATTTAAGAAGATAATGAATTCAGAACATAGTAGCCTAGAAAGTAATTAACATTATTCGTGAGATTCACACAATTGTATGTGAGATTCGTAATGCTTCATTGTACATTAAAATACACTATTCATAATAATTCTGACGTCCTGTTTACATTGTTAATGTTAAATATGAAACGAGTGAAACTTGCATACTACTAGCAAACGGGGAAGTAGGATCTACCAAATTATTCAGGTCATGAAATAGTCTTGCGAAATAAAAGTAATCATTCATATTATCATACAGAATGTTAGTTACATTTAATTGTCTCTGCTAGCCTAGCAAGTCTTATTATATTCCTCTGAATATTTCAAAGATGTTCTTGCTGAAGGACTACACTCGTTTTGGTTCTACAAGGGACATTGGTAGCAAATTAAAATTCTAACAAACTCTGTTGACTACAGATATTTATTTTGACTAGCCAAATCATTAGTTCAGTGACTGATGTAATAACCGTAGTGTATTTCAAAGTTTGAGTGAAATAGAATTAGAGTATTAATTTTTGGCGTAAAAAAACTTTTAAAACATGCATTTTTTTAAACCGAATGTGACATAATGGAAGCAAGTAATTGCCCCATGAGCAGACTAAATTTTCAAATTTCGTTTCGATGCATGAATTCTTTCAGGTGTTAAAGAAAGTCCATATTAGGTCATTCAAGCAAGTTTCACTGTGTATTATTATGGCACGAAGCTTGATCACCCTATTAGAGTTTCTTTACACATCGTCTTTCCCCGTTCGAACATTTAAACAAGAGTATTTGTTTCTGCAACGTTTAGGATATGTTCACAGTATATCTACAATCAAAATAACTAAAATAAATAAGATCAAAAGTACAAAAATAGACAAAAAAAGGTAAAATAACTCAAAGCCTGAAAGCAATTCATTAGAAAAGGGAAAATNTCAAAGCCTGAAAGCAATTCATTAGAAAAGGGAAAATATCGCTGTCCTCCGCGCTTGTCAATTTACATAAGTGGACAATGGCGTATCCAGGATCAACGAATAGACAGCAAGGCAAAAACAGTTGAAACAATTAATTTTTACTAAATAAAAAATTAATGAATATATCACTCGAATCATGTTCATTTCAAACATTTAAGTAAGTTAATATTTTCAAATATTAAAAACATAATTACGTATAGTAATCAATTTTAAATAAAAATCCTGAACTAGAAACTTTTACTCTCTAAATATTGTTTTCGAGGTTTCGTAAAGATTACTTTTCAGGAAGTGATTCTTTGAACTCTGACAGAGCTCGAATTCCTCATGTCCCTACATTTGCTCTTGTGTACCTTCTAGTCTCTGATAGAAAAGGGACAAATATTACGGCTTCAAATGTAGATGAGTTTTATCTATCGTTAAGGAGTGAATTAATGTCTACTATAGAGATGTTATGACAGTGCCTTTTCTACCATGACTCTTCTGTATTTCATTATTTGTGCTGTGTGTCATTAAAATGAGACCGTTGTGTCATGTCTACTTGCAGTACCGCTACAATAAGTAAAAGGCAGCTAGGATTGGATTATTTCTAAAAACACGAAGACCAGTTAACTTAAAACTAAATAGACATTTTTATTTGCAGGACCAATGCAGTAGACCGAAGTTTACTTTCAGGGCAGAGAAATGCATGGTTCACTTCAATACCGTTCATAAGACAATTTACAACTATTGCGCGTGATTCAGCAATAGTGTAAATCGTAGAAACCAACGGTAATTTTTTTTTAGTTTTAAAGAGCAGATCATTTTTTATCGCTAGTTAACAATAAATACGTTTTATTGGTTCTCATAATGTATATCAAAAGACCACATTAAAAAACGTAAAAACTTAAGGATTTTTATAAAACCATTTTAAGGCGTTCATAATCATAAAATTATTTATAAAACGGAATGTCTTAAAGTGCAGATTAAATAAGTATTTTTCGAGGGAGGCATCTCAAACCAACCTGTCGCCTTTCCCCCACCCCAAAAAAAAAATGTGGATCCGCCTCAGCTGCACAAACCTCATATTTATCTTAATATCTTAATCTGATGATGATGATAATAATAATAATAATAATAACAAATAATTAATCATTTGTATAGTATGTTATCAAAATATGGCATTAGTTTTTATAAAGTATTATTTAGTTACTTGAAATATTGGATGTGACACATCGCGCGTCCTTGTGACCAACTCTACTACAACGGTGACCCACTGTGGTTTGCAAGATTTCTGCAACCTCATGAGAGCATGTTCGAGCGTCTTATGCTTTACCACAGGGAACGGTCTTTAGAGATGTCAGAGCTTTTATTTCGTGCCATAGTCGTCAAAGGTTTGCAGCCGCCATGCAACCACCGCACTTCGTCAACGGTATCGTTCTTTACACCTCGATGGCGACGCTGCGCGTTCTAATGGGAAGAGGGGATATTCTCAAGGTACTACAAGGTCACGACATTCTAATTAACAACCAAAGTCAGGTCCATTGAGCTCCCTCTCTACCAACAGACCTGGTCAAGTTGCAACCCTTAGTCTCTCAGCCCATCGACCGCTGTGCTATAAAGGCACTAAATAATTTTAGACTTACGACCTTTTGATTGACGCACAAAATAAATAGCATTCGTCTCTCAAAAGGTCGTAACTCTAAAATTATTTATTTATCTTCATTATATAATGGATGTTAATAGAAGAATAGAGGCACGAAGTTTCATAGACAGGCCAGAAAACATGTATGAGAAAATTTACCTAATGCCATTTTATGACAAAGTTGGAAGTTTGGTGGAGAAGAGAATGCTTGTTAAAATTCTTCTGAATCTTAAATGGTGTGTAAAAATAATGGAACCGGTTTCTTTAATCATAAATACATTATTAACATGTTAAAAGTGTATGTAATAACTAATTAATGTCATGTTAAAAGTGAAAAAAAAAAAAAGTTAAAGAAGTTCTCAGATTCATTAGGTCAGCATTATAGAGTCCAGTGCCATGAGTACCAAGCATAAAAAAGTTGTCACAGTGATCGTAACTCTCAAAATATGTTTTGTATGGAAGTTTGGTCATTGTATTAATTTTAAATGGCACAGTATTGCCATCGCATGGTTTAATATTACAATGTCCTCATGTGGGTATTTTGATTATCAATAAAGAGATGTGGTTTTAATGTTCATCAGCTATGATAAAACAATACATTATTATCATATAATGGGAGTGATTAGGGACACATTTTATTATGTCTACATTGCCTATTTTAGATAAAAGTGCCTGTTTAAAGGAAAAGACAATTTTTGCCTTATTTTACAAAATAGAATGCTTGTGTGAGAAGCTACTCATCCAGAGGCAGCTAAAGAGAGGGGGCTACGGTGCCCAAGAAAAGTTATAGTTAAAAAAGATAGATAATGAACAATGAATACATCCTTGAACAATGAGTATAAACAATAATCAAGACATTTCTCCAAATAATGTGCTGTGTTTATATCTACCGTACATATAAATATCAAAGTTAGATCATTCTGAAGTGGAACAAAACATTTTTCTAATAGCCATTTTCTATTTCTCCTGACAGTCCAGAAAGACAAAAAAATTTTCAAAAGGTTGCAACTTTAAGCTCAGATTGATTCACTATTAATTGAATAATATTTGTATTCTTTACTTAGCAAGACTCATTAATATTAAAGAGAAATTCAATCTATGAGCATGTTTCACTATATTTGAATATAATTTATTTAACAGGCATTACATAATCAAAAGTTATTTTGGAATGACTACCTCTGAAATTTTCTCCCGGAGCCATTTCTGTCCTCATCACAACATACTTTTTTCTCTTGTCATCACCATGAATCTTAAACAAATGTGTGTAGGTCTACTTTATTATAGAATTATTATATAACAGGAAATACTGAGAAGTATTAGAAAATCTTAAATTCATAAAATTCATGTTGCCTGCTCAAATTTATTTTGCAAAGAAAATTTTATTTGCTGAAATGGCACTCAAAGAAATCTGTATTTCTTTTTAATCTGGAGTTTGCTTCCTTTATTTTTTGAAATCAGACACCATCTTGAATTTGTTTCTTGGACACAATATGTGTTAAAATAAATTATGCCTTTAATCTATGAATGATGCTTATTTTTAATTCTATAATGCTTTTATATGCATTATTGCCTACTTGTGGACTTGTTTTAAATGTTATTAATGCCAAAAAATATGGACTCTAATGATTTCTAATTTATATTGTTCTTTCTTTTCTTTTATTTTCTTCAGGGATAGGATCCGTACTTCGATTAATGTGCTGGGTGATGCCTATGGTGCGGGCATTGTGTATCATATGAGTAAAGATGAATTAGATCGAATGGATGCAGAACGTCAAGCAGAAATGGCTGAAGCGGGGGAAATTGAAAAGATAACTGGAGACAAATTTCCAGCAGGGGACTGCGCACTTGTGTCACTTCCTACTGCGGACACTCATGTTTAACTTGTATGTTTACCAGAGTGTAGATTATAATGACAATAGTATTTCGTGGATTCACCGCGAACTTATTTTGAATTTTTGGTATATTATTTTCATCTTGCCATTATCACATGTAATCAAGGTAGCGAAAGCTTATTTGGATGAGAACTAGTCGTATATCAGTATGTATAGTTTATGTAGGAACACAGTATTTATACATCCCTTTCCTTATGTTGTATGCTGTTATTATTAATTCATATTATTGAAAAACAAAAATTACATTTATTAAACTATATCTGATGTAGTGCCTTATTATCATGAAAATAGGACAAAACATTACCAAAGAGCATTCTGTAGAACAGAGAATGCTCATGATGGATGAAAAGTATTACAATTATGTTTAAAAAATAGTTTCAAAATAGATGCCTGAAGAATCAACTAAAGAATCTGAAAGTATTTCCAGTTTGTCTCATTCTTAGATATAGAAAATAGAATAAGTCATAGAACCAAGTATATATTATGAACTGGCTGAATACATTTATAGCTGTAAGAAATTCTGCCATTTGAAATATCTAAGCAGTTCTAAGATGTCATTGAGTACTTTACAATTACATCAAGGAGACAAAAGATCTCATGGATGTCTTATATACTGTTATTCATTTGAATTTGTATTATGGAAACCCTGTTGTAAAGTCTATCAGGCATTGCATGTATAGCGTAGTTGTACCAGTTTGAGCATTAATAGTACAAAAAATATGTATGACAAAAATGTGCCCATTTATTCCAAAATATGCATGTATTTAGTATATTTGTACCATCTTTAAGTATTGTACCACTGTCTCAAGAGATTATCATAAAAACCTGCGGGCGGCAGAAAAAGAGGGAACGTGGTGGGCTTTTAACATTTGCAAAATACTTCTTAATGCCTTTTCATCCTCAGAATCCTCATATCTTATTCATAAACTTAAATCATCATAGACTAGTGTAGAGTATAGTGGATTGAATTCCCTATGTAAATGTTATCGGACAGCTTTCCAGCTATGACCTCCAGCATGGCTGTAATCTGTCCTAAGATATGTAACTGCTGCTTTTGTGTAAGTGAGTGAATCATGTTTTTTATCTTGAAGTATGTTAAAAATAAATCATATTTATGTTTATTGTTAATTATGATTTTCTATCAAGTATTATCGTAAAGAGAAAAGAAGCATAAATATGGTGCAGAAACAAAGATGCATCATGGATGGACATCACATTCAAAGTATTCCATTAACTATCAATTACTTCTCGAATCTTGAGGAATCAAAAATCAGTAATATCAATATTAGTTGTGTATCAATATTATGAGAGATACAATATTCTTTTTAAAATACATTATACATGTCTATTTCAACTGAAAATGATTTTAAGAGGAAAAGTTCAAATATTCAATCATATTTGATTTTTTTTTATGTAATCCCATTAAGATGAATTGTCTTTAATATATACATCATTATTATTAAATATGATAGCCACTATTATTAAATATGAATGCTATATTCTAATTTCATGTATAGCTTACACTGACATATTAAACAGTACTTCAAAGTAACTTGTTCTATTCCATGTCAAAGTCAGATGAGTCTCCTGATCTCATGATGCAATGTTTTCATGCGTGAGCCACTCCAACCAGAGCTCAAATATTAAAAAAAAACACCATATTACATGTGGTACTTAGTATGATTATTTTCACAGTGAAATCATTAATTTTTATTTCTCATATTAGTGTAAGTTATGTCTACATTAACAATACATATCTTTTCCCAAAAAACTGAAATAAATTTATGAAAAAACTTATTTGTGATAACTTATTTCAAAAATTGACTCCCAAAACCCATACACAATATCAACTATGTATGGAATTTGGGAGTCGAGGTGGGTGATACAGTGGACAGCACACCTGTGGCCATAGCAGGATGTCCTGTGTTTGGGTCTCAGTCGCAATATTCACCTGGCTATTGACTATGCTAACACACCTCTAGAAGTAGGTACACAGAAGTTGCGATATAAAATGATTTCAAAAAGTTTAAACATTATATTTTTCCTTAAATGTCCTAGAGTCATATGAAAAAAAATTTATCAGATTTGAAGTTAGAAATTTATATATAAATGAATAATAAACAATATTTTATCTTGAACATTCACTTAAGTTTTCGTTGCTCATGATCCAATTTCTCAATTCTTATGCATTTTAAAAGAAACATCTCTGTAATATTTCTCAAAATTATTGAAGTTGGTTTGAAAACATTGTATATTACACAGTATATTATAGTCACTAATTTTAAAACATTTCTTTAATTACAAATTATAAGTGTTTTTATAAGAGAGAAGCTTTTGCTTAAATTATCTCAGAGAAGCTATTCACTATGTAATATTATTCTATATCTTTTAATAATAAAATAATATGATGTACATGACGCACTATAACATACCAAGAAGAAAAATTTTTCTGATGAATAAAATAATGAATCCCTGTTGTTTCTCATTGGTCATAGATTATTCCAATTTATGGATTTGCTGTCAGTTCAATGAAAGAAAATAATTTCACAAGGTCTCACAATGAAATTTTCCTCAGCAACAAGGGGAAAAAATCTAATCTCCAACAGTTCAACTTGACTCTTAAAATGAATGTAAAAGCAACTATAAATTAAAAGCAAAACAAAGGAAAATGATTTGTTACACTCAAAACATATTTCAGTTAAATGGCATTCATGTGTCAAGGTGAGATAATAATTTGGCAATTAAGATGTAAAATGCTCTCAACCACAAAGGACACATGAGAATTATTCTATTCAACTTTCCTCCATAATAAATAAACAAAAGATATCATAACATTATCTTTCATTTTAAAAGTTTTGTTTGCAAGGGGTATCTTCATTCCACAAAACAAAATTCATCTAATATTTATAAGTTTTTATACTTCAAATCACTCGTGGAATAAGTATATAATATGCATTTGTCACCTCACTACAGTTTTAACATCATGATGCTCTTTTTAATAATGTATCCTAAACTTACATTAAATAATGTAACATTAATTTAAGTTAATGATTTTTAAACATGTCTTTCATTTTTCTATTTTGTCCAAATATTTAAATTTTATGAATACAAACAATATTATTTAACCTTAATATTGAAGTCAGCATGGTTGAATAAAGAAAGCATCAGCAGCTGGCACGACAAATGGGGATCAAACCAAAAGTGGGTCAAAGAAACTTTTGCATTTGCTCCCGCAACCAGATTGCCTAATGAACCTAGTCAACCTGCTGTCAAATGACTATCAAGTCTATTCTGGAGATCACAGCAGCAACATCATCTCCTTGTACTGGGGCCAAGTATTTGCAGATGTCTATAAACTCTTAAGGGTATGCTATGGTATACCATATGCAGACAGTATAAATGTGTACGAATCCCAGTGTCTTACTTTCTGTAGAGCATTGTCTTCCCTAAGTCATCTCCAGATCTCATTTGATGCTTAAAAAGAATTAATAGAAAGATTGATCTTCTGGCTTGTGGTCTTCAGTTTTAATGTAACACCCTTTGAACAACAGAGCCCACACAAGTAATACACAATACATATGGAACAAGAATAAAGAAATTTTTCGATAGCATCTGTTATTTACAACTTTTATTCACTTATTTTAAGCTGTTGGGCACAATTTACAAGATGGAGAATTTTAGAACAGACTTAAGGGTATTTTTGTATTCTACCTATAAAACTATCAGATAAATAGCTCAAAAAATCATTGAAAATATGTGTTTTCACATTTTCTAGATTTTATTCTTAATTCCAGAAGTCAAAATGGTGCCAGAAATGTTAGAAACAATTCACAGGTTATCCCTGCCATCTAAAAAATACAAGAGTAATGCAGAAATACATTAATGATTGTTGCACTGCCCATCAAAATTAAAAACACGACTGAGATAATCAAATATATATATTTTTTCAAATTATACTAAACACTGCCTGTAAATCAGGACAAAACTCGATGAAAACTTGTTTTTTCAGAAATCTAAATAAGGTTTTAATGATAATTTTTTGTTGAAGTAACATTATTTTCATAGTTACGTGTGTGGCAACACTGCTCCTCTTTGGTGTGTGGTCTGATTTTGTTTTGTTTTTCGTTCTTTGCTTATCTGTGTGTATTGTCATTCAAGTGCTTGCTTGCTTCTTAATAAAAGTCAGTCAATTTTCAACTCACTTTATTCGCTCTGCAAGTAAAATTTCAGCAATTTTTTTGACCCCCAAGGGCACTTTCACATATCTTATTCCGCAACCCCCTTTGTTAACAACAAGAAACTATCTATTTTTTTTCTATTTAGAGGGGGAGGCATGCCATGATTTTGTATTACACAAAATAATTTGACAATTAATTAAATTTGTTCAATTGTTTGACAATTGGTGCATTAGTTTTGCTTTTATCTAATGAATGTACAGTTAAGAATATTAAACAAATTCATAACTTTTGCACCTATTCTTTCAATAAGATACTCTACATGGAGAGTATGAGGATTTTCATTATCTATTTACAACTTATTGACACTTTTCTGTCTTGTGTTTGTTTTAGAGACTCATTTTTATTTTCAAGGTATTGTGAGGTATGTGGACGCTGTAGTGAACATAAAAAGCCTTAGGACCGGAGTCATAACAATAACAAAGTAAAGTTGTCAAAAAATGTGTTTTTCACAATTTTAAAGGTGACCCGCCACTCATAGAAGATTTGAAACATTTATAGTAGTAATTGAAACCTGTTTAAAAAAATTGCCCTGTACCTAAAAAATTACAGGTTATGTGATAGATTTTTTGTCTTTTTGGAAATTTGTTGATACATTTATGGCATTTTTTTTCAGCTACAAACCATACAGTCAAATTGAAATTGAAAATCCCGGTGTAAATACACAATGTAATTTCAAAAAATACAAAATGTAATTTCAAAAAATACAAAATGTAATTTCAAAAATGTACTATAATATGTAAAATTGATCGATTGCTTGCATGATATATCGAAAAAATAAATAAATAACCTCTTTTTTAAGCAAAGCCGGTCCCAAATCACAGTAGTCATATGCGCAAAAAATCTCGCGTAGAAACCACAGGGTAAGATATTCTTTTCTTACACCGTAGTAGAAGCTGCAAACATGCTGAGGGTGCTGAGGGTAAAGAGAAGAAGGTCAATCAACAATATGAAAGTTATGTTCTACTGTTAACGGTTCCTATAAACGCAGGCAAAATTTAATGAAAAATTAATATATTTTCGATCAGAATTACTGAACAGAGCTATAACGATTGAAAAAAACACGAAAAAACGGTTGATATTACTGAAAAGAACAGTAATGTATTCATAATTACAAAACCCAGTGGGAAATTGCCGGACATGAACAAACGGGCCGAGTCTGGCACGGTACTGGCAGCCGGACTGCAGTAATCACAATTGGGCCAGCAATGAATAGTAGTACAAAAGTACCAGAGTAAAACATCGCCTGGTAAAATTTGTAAATTAGTACAATGTCATTCACGATTCGGTACTGGTTTCCCAAAAGAAAGTTGGAAAATAAAGCTAACAAATGAAAAAAATGTTAATTGCGTAATACAGAAAATTGTTTCATAATGACAATGTATGTTTAAAACTAATAATGTATTCTCAAATCTTCATTGTATGTAATCATAAAGTCAACATCAAACTATCCCTGAACAGGCCCCTAAGGTGCCCAAGGTGTTCGCGGAAAGTAGAGCTCCGCATTTACTTGACTTCGGCACTAGGAGGAGGAGATGGGGTGAGCATCTCGCTCCGATCGATTTGACCCCACGGTAGACACTGGTACTCATTTTACACCATGCTGAGTAGGTCTGGGATCATGTAATCATAATACCAATATGTATTATGCTAATTGTTTAATTTATTCATACATACAATTTCAATAAAATGGGGTCGATTTTAATAGAACTCCAGGGCCGCTTTTTAACCCCGTCCGGCCCTGCATTTCCATAATATAAGGTCTGTCTTCAACTCTATCCTCACAGGCGCATTCTTCTCCTTCAGCTCTTCTTATCACATGCAAATACTTTTCAAAACTTCTGAAACCTGTTAGCATTTCCATTTCTGGAAGTTACAATGCACATTTATTAAAAGTAATTGAATCATCCACGCGGCTTGCATATAGCCCGCGCAAAACCCTGGTATGACCTTCACCTCTTTCTCATCATGGTTGCCCACGGCTTATGTTCATTTATTTTTCGTACCCTCCGAGGCAGATGACATGGTTGCCCTCTCAATGTGTACGTTTTATGGATGCAGGCAACGTCGATTCTTTCCTGCGCCAATACTGCGAAAAATTATCGTAAACCAGTAACCCTCCTTTGCATATTATTTTCGTAAATATAAGACTATTCTTCGAAAAGTAGTCTATGTAGCTAAAGTAATGGAAAACGACAGGCATATACTAAAATCGAACAGCCGGATGAAAGCCATGTGGAATATTGTTAAAAATTACACGTCAACTTCTGAAAACCGCGAAGAAAATGTTTCTTTACTAAACGATAGCAAAATCGTAACAAATCCTCAGGACATCGCAAATTTGTTTAATTCTCACTTCTCAGAAGTTGGTAAAATAACGAACTCAATATATCCAAATCAATGTCCTCCAATTATATCCACCCACGTACCCAATTCTATGTTCACTTCCGAAACTAACGCCAGTGAAGTCATGAGAATCATCAGCTCATTAAAAAACAAATTTTCAACAGGCGTAGATGATATACCTGAGTTTATTGTTAAATTTTCGTCCCATGCTATATTAAATCCACTCATAAATATTTTTAATAGTTCTTTATCGGAAGGGGTGTTTCCTAAAATATTTAAGAGAGCTAAAGTGAAACCTTTACACAAGGAAGGAAACAAACTTAATATTGGAAATTGCCGACCAATATCTCTACTACCCACTTTCTCAAAAATCCTAGAAAAATTGTTCTATAAGCGTCTTCTAGATTTTTTATCAAAATATAACATTCTCTCTGACGATCAACACGGTTTTAGGAAATCCTTTTCCACTACAAGCGCCATATTTTCCTTCTTAAACGATGTTACCACATCTCTAGACCGTGGAGAAAATCCTCAGGGTGTTTTTCTTGACTTATCCAAAGCATTCGATGTCATCGATCACGAAATTCTCCTTTCCAAATTGCATTCTTTAGGCATTCGTGGACTTCCACATCAATGGCTAACTTCTTATTTAAAAGATAGATAACAGGTAGAAATATCCTATACTAAAAATAAAATACTTGAGCGTTGTCTTTCATAAACAAAGCCACTTACTTGCGGAGTACCCCAAGGATCAATTCTCGGCCATATACTCTTTTTATTGTATGTGAACGACATATCATCCACATCAGATTGCAAAATAATTCTTTTGCTGATAACACTAATTTACTATGTAAACACGCCAATGCTAAAAAAGTTTTGTCTAACCTTTCGACTTGGTTCCATGCNATTCTTTTAACTGATGACACTAATTTACTGTGTAAGCACGTCAATGCTCAAAAAGTTTTGTCTAACATTTCGACTTGGTTCCATGCAAATCGTCACATTGTAAACACTGACAAAACAGTGTCTATGTCATTTCACAATAGTAAGACAAAATCTTTACCCTAGGTTTCTATTTCTTTAAACGGAACACAATTAAAAACTGTTGCGAATACAAAATTCTTAGGTCTCCATATTCAAGACAACCTCAAATGGAATTGTCACGTTGACAATCTTAATTCCCAATTAAGCAAATTGTGTTACGCATTCCGAAACTTAGTTAACGCAGTTAGTCCACGTATTTTCCGTTGCGTATATTTTGCAAACGTTTACTCCCATTTACGTTACGGCATTACCTTCTGGGGTAATTCCGGTCAGAGTATTCAAACTTTCAGAATTCAGAGGAGGATAGTTCGGATAATTTGTAAATCTCACCCCCGAAACTCATGTAAACCTTTATTCAAGGAATTATATATGTTAACACTTCACTGCATTTATATTTATGTAACAGTTGTGTTTGTTAAGACCGAATTACTGAAGTGCCACCCTTGCTTCATACGAAACAGTCTCGTACACGAACACAATACTCGCAATAGTAATAATATTCATCGGCCTAGAGTGTCAACCACTCTTTGCCAAAAAGGACCGCATCATTCGGGAATCGTTCTATATAATTCCCTGCCCAAGAATATAAAAGATAT
>NNCF01127338.1:24741-63432 GCA_002313205.1 Laupala kohalensis
ATTTCAACTCTTATGATTTTTAAACACTATACTCAGAATAATCTATAGTTCGATAATAACTTGTACATGTAAATTTACAAACATATTTGGGTTAAATTACAAACATGTTGACATTATATATGTATTATAACTTGCAGCTAACTTTTTATCTTATCTAGGAACTTATGCAAAAAAACTTTGAATCCGCCTCTGCCTTAGGGCCCTTGACCGGAATTGATGGGATGGTCCCTTGCTTGCTTCCGGAGAGTAAATTAGTTTATTGTCCTCCACGTGGTCATACCCAGTTTGTACTGTTTCTTGACAATAAATTTATTATATTTTGTTGGAACACCCGAAATGTGTCGAACTTTTTCTTACTCGCCTAATTGCTTTTCTTTTAATTGGTGTACTGCCGCAGCACATTCCCCGCAATCTTTGCTTCTTGCGGAGTTCTCTGCAAGTTTCCCTTTCCTTAAACAGCTTGCACAGGGTGGTGGTTCTTGTCTCGCTCGACATTCATCATTATGTCGTGTTACCTCGTAATTGCAACATGTCTCCTTTTGCTCCGTTCATGCCCTGTTCAGATGGCCGTGATGGTAACATTGGTAGCAGCAAATTTCCTTCTATTTCTAGCACTTAATGATCCCGGGTTCCAATTCTTTTAATGACTTTTATTATGTTGCTTATTCCCGGGAAGTTTTGCGTAACTATCCCCTTTATTAAATTGTCTTCCTCTACTTCCTTTTCTACATCTTTCACTATCAACATGGGACGCCGTCTGAATGTGTCCTACCATTCTAGTACAGCTGAATCCTTCACTACTTCCCGTAGTCTTTCTGCTTATTTGTCCGTAGCATCAGAAGAGTTTTTGTCTCGTCTCATACGTTCGGCCGTCACATTTAACATAATAATTTTCCTCTTTAAGTCAGGTAAAGCGTGGGTTAAAACCCTGCTCGGACGAACTAGCGAAGTTTTCAGCTGGGTTTACCCTCACCTACTCCAGACAAATGTCGGTTCGGTACCATAAATTCCCCGGCAACTCAAACTTACTTCCTTCCTCCTTCCCGATTTCCTCTCCCAAGTCCTGATTAGGTGCAAGCAGGACTCACGACCTTAACCTCACCAAAAGACAATTTTAAAAATGCAATATTGAAATTGTAAACTTTCAAGCATCGTAGGCACCAATGCTGAAAAAATATGTAAGTTTATATGCCATGAAAATTGTATACAACAAATGTTAATCAGCATTCCATTGTCACTCAAAAACAATTTTTTGCTGAGTGAAATTGGCACTTTTGATCCTAAGTCCATCTTTTGAAATCCAGACCATTGTACGGCGTCTTTTGAGTTGATCGTCGTAGGGTTTTAAAAGTCCCTGAGTAGACGTTGGACGTTCTAAGTAAAGTACGAGTAACTCGAAAATATTTTGTATCTACAAACAACATATACGGGTGTGCACAACGAAAATGTGTTGTGAAGGGCCATCAAGGGCCATGGTTGAGCCTCTCTTATGTTGTTGACCAAGTTTAGTGGAAGCGTCTACAGTGGTAAAAAAAACATAAGAGTTATTCAATAAAAGCAGTAGAATGTTACCTTTAATGATCCCACAAAATAAGTGATGAATATTAACTGACACTACATCTCACCTTATATGATGAAACTCACAATAACTTTCGATCACAAATTTCGTTTCTCTTGTTTAACGATCAGTCAGATTTTCTAAGCATAATTGCTTTTTAATACACACAAACTACATTTTATAGACCAGAATTAAGTAACTATAAGCTCGAAGGTAAAATATTAGCGAATATACCACGAAATTAATCGCAAGGAAGTTCAAATTACTGAGGGCACAATCACAGAACAATTGTCAATCGCGAAATCGTAACAGTCATTGCCAACCCCGATAGTCAGATTGTTTGTATGCACCACGTCTCGGAAGTGCGAGGTACATTTCGAGTGGAGTGAAGATTGAGAAATACTAAAAAAAACATGTAAAATAGGTCGCATTGAAGTTCATTAGTACTACATTAATTAATTAATGTACAATGGGGTTATAAGGGGGCATTTATTCAGATTTCTACCTCGATATGTTACACAATTTTTGTATCATGTAAAGTGTAAAACTTCTCAAAAAGTGTGAATTAATTTAATATTTAGAGAAAAACCCTTTAATATTTTATACCGTATTTGACAGTAACAAATAATTGACAATTTCTACAAATAGATTTTTCAGGTATCATTCTGTTAATAAACTTTCAGCTAATTAATGCACAAAGTACACACAATGCCAAACATACATTCTCATTAAAATAGGAAGTAGTTCAATTATACATTCCACATTTATGATTATTAATTAGACTAAAATAGTAAAACCCAGGATATGAAATAAACAGAGCCTTTATTTAGGGACTAGGTCAGTGGATCGTTCTTGTGCAGCGCAGTTCCACTTTTCTTGGCCCATGCTTTTGATCGCTCAGGCTGGTATGGGATTCGCAAAATGTAACCCAACAAATGTGTAATGACTATTAATTAGTAACACAATATTTTGATTCTCATCAACAAATTTACATTATATCAAGTTGGAAAAATTATACTGTATATTTCTTTATATTTAAAAAATATCAACTTAATACTAGTTAATAAAAAGTAAATAGTTATTTATAATAAAACGTTTTCATGTAGTAACATATGACAAGGTAATTCTGAATACAATTTTCCATTTTCCCTCATCAGACATACCACAGGAAATATTAATACTTAATATTTTATTTATTTCTTGTGGAGGCAAAGAAGCAATCACTAGACTAATATCATCTATCAAGTTTTCCAGTTAAAATGGATGAAGAATATTATATTTTAGTATAACAAAACAAAAATATACATTTTGCAGGTATTTTATTTTATTAATATATTGAGAACTTAAGAAAAAAAGTTCAGGTTTGTGCAATTATAGGTCAGCGACCATGTTTATTGCTTCATCGAGTAAAACATCGATTTACAACACAATTGTGCCCCCAAACATTTAAAGAAAAATTTGAGGCAAAATGTACTATAACTCATGGGTCCTAAAAAGAGTTTTGTATGCAGCCTGTGGGTCTCCAGATGGTCCAAGTGGAGAATGAAAAAAAGGAGCTAGTTTCAGCCTAGTATCCACCTCCACAAGTTCATGATACGTAATACTTTTTTCATTTCCAAAAAGTGTCAATAGCTGATTAATTAATTTTATTCCTTTCCTCAAAAAATAAATCTTGATAAATAAGGGTGGACCTCAGAAGAATCTAATGTGAAAGGCTTAAATAGCATTCACTATTGACTATACACAAAGTCATAGTAATGCCAAATTGGTTCATCAGGTTTTAGGCATAAAATATGGTCTGACAGAAACTTGGATCCCATATTATAAATACAAGCCTCCTCCAGTCCTTGAGAGTGAGGAATTCAAAATGTCCTGGGATAGTTCAATTGTAACAGAACGAACTATAAATACCCATTCAGCCAATATAGTGATCGTAGACAGAGTGCATAGGGATAAGGTACCTCTAAATAATAAATGGCAGAAAATCTATGCAGTAAAAGTTAACAAATATGTAGCCATGGCAGAACTTTAAACCATACGGCACCAGGAGAATGTTTCCATCTGCCCTATTGTATTAGTGACAGGTGTAGTATCAAGAAGTCTGGTGGAATAGTTAGAAAAACTCTTTAGGTTCAATACGTTAAACTTAACTGGAACCTATACAAACCAACATAATTCTCAATGTTGTCAAGATTTTTATCGCATAAATGTCCGAGCCTTGGTTGCATAAACACATACTGAAGAAAAATTTTTTGCAGCAAAAGCGGAATAAGTGAAAGGAAAGAAAAAGTATAATAACAACAACAGATCGCAACACAGAGTTCTCCAGACATTAGTCCACATTACCAGAAAGTTCTTGGACCTGGGAAAGATTCTATCTCCCAGCAGCACTTAATTTTATAATCCACTGCTGAGAAAAAAACCAATACAAGTTAAAGAAAAATTTTGAACAAAATAATTATAATAATATAATAATTATAATTAATACGGTACAAAAATATAAATCAATTATTTATAGTCATAATATTAGTAACAAACTGCCTATGACCACATGGAGGACAACAAAATAAAACTACAATTCCTACTAAAAACACCAAAAATACTTCAACTGAGTGAAAGAAAACTACTATAGAAATTGATCTGACTAATAATCCTAATGTATTAAATAAAGTAAATCTCTATTTTGTACAAAGGAAGCTAGGAAAAGGTAAAAATAAAAAGGAAATGAAACTTTATAATTTATTCTACTAAGTATATTGTTACTTATCTGGAATAATAGAACAAATTGCAAAGATATTTTTTAGAGAAAACAAAGGACACATCTGAAGTCAGTGAAACACCTTCACTTCTTCTCATCAATTGTCAAACTGCCCTGTCTGCCTTGCCATACAGCATATGATACATACTGCTGTATAATTCCCAAGATCACGCTGTGTCGCTATACTAATCATTTGGCTGCAATGAAAAAATTTCTTCAAAGATTTTCCACAACATTTGTGTGTGTGTGTGGGGGGGGGAGGGGNAATCAACACCACTGATGTAAGGCCAATGCAATGAACTACATCTGAAAAGTTAGCCGCACAACACACAGTAAACTGAAAAACCTCCACACCATAATTGTGAAAAGTTTTTTCAACAAGGGTACTGACACCAAAAAATACAACAAAAAAAAGGAAATACCTCATTTGTGCGAGTGAAATAGCGAGAATTCACATATCACCTTTTCAAAAACATAAACAAAAGCCTAACCTGTGAAAATTTCCAGTTCCTATGTCTATTTGACCTATGTTTGACCTATGTTAATGAATGAATGAGCGAGTGAGTCACTCAACCCATCAATAAATTAGTGAGTATTAGATAAAAAAAATTCTGCCACCAAGAATACAAACATTAATTATTTCAGTGGGGAAAAAAATTACACTAGGATTTTCAAAAACCATAACGTCTTCAACAATAAGAGTTCATTCTTTACATGTGACAAAGATGTGGTACATTCTTTACATGTGGTACAAATGGAAAAAAGGGAAAATAATACACAATTTATCTCAAAAACTGAATAGTTGTATTATGAATTACTGTACATCAATAATTATTCCAATATACATTGACTGGGATACTTAATGAGATATTTATAATATATCCAGACAATTACTTCAAATAAAACTCGTGCAACATCAAATTAAAACCCTTTCCTACCCAGTCCAAAGGAAAAAAATATAAATTACCTCATCTATACCACCACTTCATTTCACATATACACAATAGGGGATATAAATGATTCCAGTGACTCTCTTTACAATAAATGTAACACACAGAAATATCATCAGAGCCAAATAAAGTCTGTAGTCATATAAGATGCTAGTAGGGAAGAAGTATACAAAGTAAGTATGATAGGGTCATTAAATAAACAATTATTTTATTTCTCTCTAAAAATGTTATGATGGTAAACGTGACCTTTAAGTGCCCAAAAACTATAAATACAACAGGAATTCCAATCAGTAAGACTTCTCAGACCACCAGAAAATGAGGCACAAAGCCAAACATCCAGATAGACGAGTATGAATTCTATTCGTATTATTGCATTATGTACATGAATAGAACAACTTGCTAAGGCTCAATTGGAACAGAAGCCTAGTGCATGTGTGCGAGAGCATGCCACAGCCCATCAAAAATTCTCATATAGGCAACTACCACCCTTGAATCTCTGAACCAGCAGAGGGCTAGGCGGTTGATGAAACTGCTAATTTCTTTAAATGCTCCATGAATACCTGCAAACTCACATCATCAGTAAGGACTGGAGCACCTCCTTCTGTTCCATAAGCATACATACTATTGTGAGTTTGAGATGGATTGACTTTAGAAAGTAAGAATCGAGCTTGTGAACCTCCTTGTTCAGTATCGATGTACCGTGGCATAGGGAACCGTGTCTGCAAAATTTCTTGGGCATCATCAACAGGTGCCTGCAGTAGTTGTCGGAAGTTTTCATACTCTGGCATTTCCTGATAGCGCAACTGTCTCCATTGAGCAATTGTCTCTCCATGAAAGATGAGAATTTGGAAGAAGGTGTCCATGAGTAGAATGCGATCAGGTTGTATACTAGAAGTATCAAGCAGTACTGGTTCAGGGGGTCCATTAAAGCTATAACTGTATAATATTGGCTGAATCATTATCAAAGACTGAGTAAGATCCTCTCTCATCAGCATATGACGATAGAACGATGTTTCATCTGGACTGTTATTGAATACTTGCAAAAACTGAGACCTTCGCAAATGATACATGAATTGAGGGTAGAGACTGAAGTTTTCGGCTAGACGGAAGCTATTCGGATCGTCCTTGTTATATTCGCCGAATTTCTGACACAGGCGGATAAGCATTCTATCGACCCAGCGAAGAACATCCGGGCCGTCATCTGTTTCCGCGCGAAAAACAACGGTACGCGCCATAAGCACAGCAGCGGCCTCTTGGTCGAAGCCAGCACTGATGTGGTGAAGATTGGCTGTAGCGTCCGCCCAGTTACGAGCCACCGTAGTCACACGCACACGCCGTTGACCACTGGAGTGCTGATACTGCGTGATGAACTGAACACACCCCCGACCTCCTTGAGGAATGGGCGCAGCGTGTTGGTTCACAACCTCGAAGAAGATCGCGACTGAGGTATTGGGATTGAATGTGCAGAACTTCCATTGGCAACTGCCACCCAAACCAATCTCCGTATCGGACACACTCGGACCCTTGGTGCCAAGCGACACGCAAGGTCCGATCGCGCCAGAGATCTTGAGTTCCCGAGATGCTTTCACCTCGAGCGTGCCGTTGAACGCCATCTTGAATTCCCCTTTCTGATCGCGAGAGAAAACGCGTTGGAATGTTTGCTTAAAAAGCGAGGAATTAAATGAGTCTCCCATTACCATGTGCCCTCCCGTAGCATTACAACATTGTTTCATCTCTAGGAGACCGGTCTGATCTAATGCGCATGAGTATATGTCGACGGCATGTCCGTTGGCAGCCGCTCGGTTCGCCAGGGCTTCATAGTGTTTGATAGCCTTCTTCATGTACTTGGCGTTATCTTTGTGGATGTCGTGGTGTGACCGGATGGGCTGGCGCAAATCGTCGTTGACCACTTGACCGGCGCCCTGGGAGCATGGTCCTCCCACGAAGAGCATGACTCTCGCGCCCGTGTTCGGGTAGGCACTTTCCAGCAGTCCCACAGCAATGGAGAGAGCCACGCCTGTGGAGCGCAACGGCCGCTTCCCTTGCGCGACAGGCCAAGGGTCGCGCTGCAGTTCGCCCAGGAGATCCGTCAGGCTCATGTCGCACTTGTGCACCGGCTGCAGAAAACGATTGGCAGGTGGCAGAGGCTGTCCGCCCGGTCCACGCACCTGTGCAGGCTGCTGCGGTTGCTGAGCGACCTGCTGCGGAGATGCGTACTTGCCTGTGAACACACACGATACGTTATATTTCACATAAGAAAACTTTTTTCTCGGTAACAATCAGCAATAAATAAGCGCAGCATCACTAGAACTGAATTCGACACCACCCAGATGATTATCTTTCACTTTCACACCTCTACTCACTGAACAGTTTCAGTACATTTGCATATTACATTGCGTCATTTGAGGAATTACAAATACAACTTACAAAAGTTATTTATACATTTAAGCACAATGTATAATTTATTTATTTATTTACACAACATAGTTGTATTTTTTCTTTTCTCCCAACTGTACTGAGGTATTCATATTCTTCAGCCCTGATGAAGAACAAAAATAGTTCAAATCGCTGGTACATACATAAATAATATTGTTTCAACAGATCTCAGCTCAAGAACCTATTCCTGATATTATTTTGAAGGTCAAGAAAAAACAATAATGGCTATTAATTAACCAATAATTAATATCAAACATACTTAAAAAGCAATATTTAACGACTGACTTTTTCCTAACTCAGATTTTGAACATATTTGGAATTAACAACAAAAAAGAATTCTTGATACCATGTCCCATCAAGACACTTACAAAAGTATTAGGGAACCTAACTTGCACATTCTTTTCTTGGAGACCTATAATGTAAAATAACTAAAATTACAAAAACGTTTTCCCTCGCATGATAGTGTTAGTTTATATTTGATACATAGGCATCACCCATATATTCTAAATACAATTTTGTTTAGCCCCTCCGGTGGCTAAGGGTTTAGCATGCTTGCTCACCATCCTGGGTTCAAGTCCTGGTGGGGCCAGAAATTTGTTTTTAGCTTTCCACATTAATGACCCAGTTTCTATAGCTGTGAGTACAGAAAAGTGAGTCCTCCTCCTATCCACTTCCTACTACTCCTAGTATCAATAACAATAACTATTACTAACTACTTCATCTAACCCCTCCACATGGATCAAGTTGTTAGTAGACCTGGCTAATTGGTCTACCAACTAACAAGAACCTATCACCCACCTCCTATCACTCCATGTAGATAAGCTTCAATAGCATGTTATACTTCTCATTTACAAATACTACATATATACAATTTAGTATTTAGTGAAGATCAATGCAAATAAGTCAAATTGCAATTATTTTGTCTGAAGCTGCAGTTAGCTCTTTACTCAGGAAGAGTAATAGGAAAGTTATATTTTACTTCCACAAGATCTTTTCTGTCATATTCAACAAATCGGAGAACATTTTGAAATTGTCAATTAACATCAATATTTAAAATCTTCTCTAAACAAGTCTGTCTCTTTTTTCAAACTAAACCGAAGAATTACACCTGAAAAATGTCTCCAAAACCAACACAAAAATGTTAACAAATATTTTTGTTATGTCCAAATTTACAACCGTAAAGAAGACCATAAGTATTTTAAACACTCACTTAGTGGATATAAGGCAAAAAAAATCCACACTAGTTAAGAACTCCTGTTACTATTTTCCATCAGGTACAATGAAAGACTTATTCATAGCAAACTGCCAAATATGAAAATTATGAATGAACTATCTCTTTACACTTCATGTATCTTATAATATTTCTTCAGATTTTTCTCTGATTTTCTTTTATATAAGTTCACACATAAGAGAGGGAGTGTAATTAATACTATTGTTATTATTAATCATGAATTATGAGTGACTTCAAAAATGTATTTAGGGAATAATAAGTCAATAACAGAAAGTATATGTTAAATTACCTCGGAATAAGTATATGTTAATGCCCTTGATCGGAATTGATGGGATGGTCCCTTGCTTGCTTCCAGAGAGTAAATTAGTGCACTTCCCCAATGTAATCATACACAGTTTGTAATTGATTTTTTGGCAGTAATTTATTTATTCATTATTAAAAGGTGAAAACAAGCATGTGTAATTTTTTATTCAACAAAAAACCCATCAATACCAGAGAATAATCTATGCTTGAAAGTTATAAAAAATTATAAAGAAAATTTTTAAAAATAATTATATTGTCTTATGCAGAGCTCTTATTTCCACTGATTTTAATGAGCAATATTACTGATAAATTTTTGTAGCTAACTTACATACTTAATAGCAAGGGTTATCATTTCTAAGTCAAAATATGGGGTTGACCCAATTTGGTTACTTTCCAATTCCAAAAGAATCATTAGAGATTATGACTGAGCTTTAAATTTTATTTAGAATGAGATAAACTTTTATTATTTCTCTCACAATAGATTTTCCACAAAACTTCTGAAGTTAGATATGAACTGTAATAATAGAAATATGAGTGTTTCAAAATGCATATTGCAATAAAATTAAATTTCAACACAATAAGAAAACTTTTCATTTAATGTTTTCTGACAACTTTTACATATTAACCTACTACAATTATTTTTCATCATTAACAGATCAATGGAGCATAGCAAGTAGAACTAACAGCAGATGACAGCTTAGTAAATACTTCTCAATCTATTATTTTAGTTTGGTTATACAATATGTTGTAAAGATATGTAATGGATAAATAAGTTATGGAATAGTTAGGCCATACTTACCAATACCCAGCATGTCCTGAATCTGCTTCGATGTCAAGTCTTTTGTTCCACGAAACACATAGCTCTTAGAGCACCCTTCACTGCCCAATTCATGAACTTGAACCATTTTACCAAATGTGATGAGGCCAATAAGGGCATTGGGAGGCAGAAGACTTAAAGACATTTGTAATGAATCTTTAAGTGCTCCTAACTCTTCTTCATCCACACAAGTGTCCACAACAAGCAAAAATATTGGAGGTAAGCACTGAGCTCGAGTAATGGTATACTCAAGGGTAGAAAACATGGGTATAAGCTCAGCAGGTTGATGTTGCTCAGTGATACCTGAATACTGAGGTGGGAAAGGATTACGTTGGAAACAGAAATTACAAACCCAAAGCTTGGCACGGTAATCAACTTGACATAATGGGTTAAGTATGGCACGACACGCATTTCTCGTACACAGCACAGGATCATACTGAATAGGAGGTAGATCAGGACGTTCTTTAAGGGGCTGATATAAACATCCCAACGGTACAACAAGCCTAGCTGCTTCGAGGCGACTAGATGGCCAAACATTCCAAGTAAATCGTATTCCGTCCCTGTCTTCGTTCTGCTGAATGAACTC
Source organism: Laupala kohalensis (assembly GCA_002313205.1). Classification (NCBI taxonomy): domain Eukaryota; kingdom Metazoa; phylum Arthropoda; class Insecta; order Orthoptera; family Trigonidiidae; genus Laupala; species Laupala kohalensis. The sequence goes on from NNCF01127338.1 coordinate 35,381, forward strand.
TTCGTAGGTTGTCATTTTCGGAAATTGATATCACGTATGAACATTCACACAAATCTCACTTGTTCCTAAAAATCGAAATTACTGGACACTACACACAACGAACATTAAATTCCTATCATTCTGATTCAGTTGGTAATTAAGAAAAAGTACACAGAACTGAAACACTACACTGCCAACGAGCACCCGGCCACGTCACTTGGAAATCTCAGAACTTCAATAGCGGATCCTGAAAGATATTGTATATTACTACCAGAGTACTCTGCTTTCACTGAGAACAGAGTCCTCCCGTGAGTAACTAATAAACTAAGAATGCGGTTTCTCTGCCTCACGTGCGGAATTTTCAAAATTTTTGTTATTCACACATCTCATTAATTTATTTAATGCATGATGAGCTCTCATGCAATCGCAAAGAGATTGATAAAACATTTATCTTAAAATAAGCACAATACTACTGATCTGTTTTCAACTTGATAATCACATTATAACTACTTCAACTTACACACCCAATATTGTGAGGACAAAATACTCATGAAAGCAAACTTCCATGCGTTTTTTTAAGACCTAACAACGTTTTAAATAATAAATAACAAATAGTTGATAATTTCAATGAAAACAACTATGTACTATAAAACAAAATTTTAACTCTATCCACTGAGAACTGCTTCTTATCCCAGTTTGTTGTGGGAGGTACAAACATATGTGGAAACAGGCACAGTTTCATACATACTGTGTAAAGATAAACCTACACTTTTGTAACAATCAGTTATTTTTAGTTACAAAAGTGGATTATATTTGTGTTTTTAATCACCAATGTCCTTGAATTTGATTAAACATATGCTTCATTGTAAAAAAAGCAGTTGCAAACAGTGTATGGCCACATGGGGGATAATAAAGTAACTTACATACTTTGTAAAAAATTATACTTGAAAATAACTTCTAAATTTGGCTCTGAATAATTTAAATAAATTTTAAAACAAGTATTAAATTTGAAATGTTATGTAATAATGGTTTTGAGTTATGTAGGAGATTTTTTTTTGTGGGGTTTTAAGGGCTCGTCATTACCAAGATCATTAGAGTCCAATGTAGATCACTCCTGTGGTCATATGCAGTTTGTACTGTTTTTTGACAATAAATTTATTATTATTATAAAGAAACTTTTTTGTACCTACAAAATTGTTGCTATCTAGTTGTGGATTGTAAATGTTATAACATTGTGTGAAGATAAAAGGCTTAGTAATTATTTAATGAATAGGCCACCAAATTGAATAGTTGTTTTTCTTATTGGGTTGTGTAGAAATTAAAACTTTCATGTCTACTGGCCACTGAATTTCTGTTAATGTATTTTAAAGAAGCCAATAAATAAGTTGTGTATATAAAGAAACAATTAAATTTGTTTCCTTTGGAAATCTTTGAAATATTTATTTTACTTTCCTAAAGAACTCCTCTTGTCAGCAATTACAAATCTCCTGAAACCCACTCTTTCTGATTAAAAAGACAAAACAAACTGACTGATATTTTTTTCAGATTCTCTTAATGAAATTAACACACGTGTGAAAAAAAAGTTGGGGTTAAAAGTATAAACAAAACTGATGTGATTGTTGAGTGATTGCAATTATACAGTTGCTATGCTTGAGAACAGTAACATTTACCGTTTTTATGAGTAGTGCACTACTTGGCAATTCTGTATCAGAATGACAAATTGGGATACTATGAGTCATCTCAAAAACTTGAGCATAACCTTTTTGTGAGGAAATCTTAATCATTATCATTATTAACTATTGAGAAAGAGATCTAATGACCTACCCGTTGATGAGCCCTAAAGCCTCACAACAGCAAAAAAAACCTATTGAGAAAAGAGAAGAATTTTTGAATTTTTGAAGAACTTTTTATTCTTGTTCAGAAGGGTTAAATTATTTATTTCATTTGATGTTTGCAGGATAAAAATTTTAAAGTAACAAATAATTACATATTCTAAACCATTTTACCATCACACGTATATTATACAATTGGAGCAATAAAATTATTCATACCCATACTAATGTATCATTTCTCATTATTTGGAGCATTGGTTCATTGGTACAATCTGATTTGTGAAGAAAATGATTCATGATTATGACCTGTTAAAATATATCTTATCTCGGGGCACAATCTGTTCGTGTAGGTGGTGGTCTTCATCATAGGATACAGAAGGGGTGGACACTCCTGTAAATATTATTTCAGTGTATGATACACAGGTTGAAGAGAGAAGAAATGTAGCAAAATTATGTTTGCACGACATATTTTTCTTTACATTCTAAGTTAAAATACGTAAGTGATTAATAAATGTGTTACATTCAATTTTCATTAAAATTAAATACAAAATCAATAATAATAATAATAATAATAATTTTTTTTTTACTTTATTACAAATTATACCAACTGAAAATCATCCTTGTAGATATTGCACTTCTCAATTTAAACAAAATTAATATAAAAATTGATTTAATACTCATTTTTCCAAAATTAACATTTAAAACGTGTTTCTCTTAAAGCAAGGAAAACTTATGGATGAGAGATAAAGAATAATTGTACTGTTCATCAAAGTTTGTAATAATAACCTTATTTATCACCACTAAAACTTCATGTGTTATACAATACATAATTATACTACGGAGAACTATACAAAATGTTTTGTAATTACTTCTTCATTATACTCGAAGGGATATTTTACATTATGACAGAAAAATGGAAACTATTATCTAAAAGAAGGATATTCCAGTACATTACTGCAGTGTATGTGAAATATGAGTATATTTCATAATTTGGACTACCTAACTAAAGTTACCAGAAGGGTTCTAATGACCCTGCCAAAGATAAACCCTAAAGCCCCACAAAAAAAAGTTACCAGACACTTCATCCTCTACCATTTCAGTATTACAATTTTAAAACCACAATTGATTATCTTCATAATACTGGTATATGATTGTCACTATCCAGAGCAGGGACAAAATATGAAAATATCTATTTTACAACATCCATTGCAGCAAGCTCTGGTTATTACTTTTGTTAGTAATGAAACTTTCTTTTTGTTAGTCTCAAAATCCCATCCCATACTGCTGCGATATTAGAGTCAAATGTTATATTACAATTAAGTCTCTGCTAGTGGTTTCCAAAATCACAATAAACAGAACAAACAAAACCAATTTTTTAATCAATATGTAACCAATACAATTTTACATGAAAGTCTAGTAATGCAAAACATTATAGAACTGAGGAAAAACTCCTCCTGTTTTCAAAACACTCAATACTAGTTTTAGTCATTTACTTATTGCCAGAACTAGTTTTGAGCGTTTTGAAGGACAGAACATTTCACATGAAGATTGAGCATTTTCACAATAATGAAGTTTGGTGTACTTTAAGTGGATGTAATTTCTAGAGTACTTACTGTGGTTAATATGTTATTTCCATGCATAAGATAATTATAAAAGTGTTTCATTTCCAGTGTGTGGTGTCTGAAATATTTGATTTGATGGAAACTTTACATTTCTATGATATATGTCCACGATTATAAAATTAACCTTATTATGAACTGAGGTGGAATATTAATAAAACACAATAATATAAGTCTATAATTTAATTTCTTCCACAATTTTTATCTATCTACATATATAACATTGGATGGATGTATGGCGCACTATAACTCTTGACTGCCTGAAGCAATTTCAATGAAACTTGGTACAGAGATGGCCGACTATCTAGCAACAAACATTGTGTTGGTAATACATTACTTGCACCCCTAGGGAGGATTGGGAAGGGGTTTATATTTAAAAATAATTGGAAACAACCGATATTGGTAATGACAACATTTTTGAGGATGCTGAAGTGAAGAGTAACATTTCTCATGCCACTTAAATTTACGATTACCCCCCATGAACGAATGTACGCCCATCGTCTAGGGGGTGAGAGGGAGAAAATATAAAATTAATCGGAAATGACCGCTATTAGTGTCGGAACCATGGTTATCGTGGCCGCGGAAACGTTTACTAACCCGATGACACTGAAGTCCACGATCAACCCTTCCCTACGGAAGAGGATGTTATTTTAAGGTTATAGAAAATTACATAGAAGTGTCCAGTTCTCAATTTTCGACATCGCTGAGTTTAATAATGATAGTCGAGTACAGTGTAAGTCAAGATTCAGCTACAGTGGGTAGAAAGACACTCCTAGTATCCCCTCGGGATAGGGTGGGAAGAGGAAGAAATTTAAAAATAAGCGGAAACGACCGATATTGGTGTTGAATTCATTACTTTCGGAGTCACTGAAATGAATAGTGACATCCCCGATTCCGCATAAGTCCATGATCATCCCCTGTTCACCCCATTAACCCTAGGTAAGGAAATTCATATAAAAATTAACGATAATGACAAATCCACAGTTTTTTGTGTCGATAAAAGATGAGAAGTCTCAGCCCTGATATCGTTTAAGTCTTAATTCAGCCCCCATGGAAATGACACACTCCTTTATCCTCTAAAGAGAGAAGAAACGACATAAAACGAAAAAATAATTGAAAAGGTCGAATTTGCATCAAACGAATAGTTTTCAGGGTTGCTGAGTTGAATAATTGATCAGCCAATGCTGTTAAAATAACATGGAGGTACGGTACCCTTAGAGCTGAGGGCGGAATATAAAGGTAATGTGAAATGACTAATATTAGAGTCAAATCCATCGTCTCCGGGGTTCCAGAGATGAATTATTAAAATAAAAAGGGAGGTTGGGAATGGTGTAACGTAAAAATTATCTAAAATGATCGATGGAAGTGTCGAGTTTATAATATTCAAGGTTATTTTAATCAAAAAGGTTAAGAACATCATAACACGTCGAAACTGTCCAATATTAGTAATGATGCCGTAGTTTTCGATGCCGCTTTGATGAGGAATGACACCATTAGGGACGTTTGAGATCAGGAATAACCCCCGACATCGTTCTGCCCTTGGTAAGTTATCGAAATTGATATGATATTAGAGAAGAATCCCAGTTTTCAACGTCGCAGAGTTGAATGGCGACATCCTGATATCGGTAAGTCTAAATTCAGCACCCGTGAGAAATGGCATCCCTTCCATCCCTAAGTCAGTGAGAGAGGGTTGCATGATACAAAACTGAAAATTATTGATTTGTGTTCATTCTGCAGTTGTCAATGTTTCTAGATGAAAAATTATACTAGTAATGCCGTTATGTTGAAGTTCCAAACCAAACGGTATGTTTGGCACCCCTGTAGGTGGGATTGGAAAGATCGTGACGAGCAAAAAGAATAGGAAACGATCGATATTTGTATCGAATCCATAGTTGTCGGAGTTGCTGAGATGAATTATGATACTAGGGGTGCCGTTAAGTTTCTGACTCGGTACATCAAATAAAATACAATTTAATCTAATCTTTCAATAAAATAAACCTAAAAGATCTTTTTCTAAAACAAGTTTTTATTTACAATGTACTGTTCTAAAAATATAAAAATTGAAAATGAAAAAAGTAAAACTATAAAAAATATTCTTCCTTGGCCACTCATTATTAGTGCAAGAGCTTTGAAGGTGCGTAAACATAGATATTTTTAAAATATAAAATAATTTAAAAATCAAAGGATCGATTGTCATAAATGCTAAATACAACTTCAAAACCGCGCTGAAACGTTCGCTGGGACAAAGTTATATTTGATTAACAATGGAGTCAGTCAGAGTAACGAGAACTGGAAAGGGGACAATTTCCAGGAAAAGTGTAGGTCGCCGTGCACGACAATGAAGGGACGTGAACAACAATGGGAACCGTGTGCATCGCTTGATTTAAATAGAGGTGCTTCAGTAGCTTCGCGAGCAGACACTCAGACGAGATTTTCAGACGGGGAGGCTGTGTCGGACGCCGAACCGAAATATTGCCTCTTCTTCGATGCCAGAGGCTGGCGTAGATAAGTTGCGGGTTACAACGGGCTGAGTCAATGTTTCAGAGCCGTCAGCTCTGGGAGTTTGAACGGAGGTATTTCATATATACTTTCCACGTTGTATATTTCTGTAAATAAATTATGTAACTTTTTGTACATAATATTCAGTCTTTATCTTTCTAAGTTTCTGTTGGTGAAATCAGTGGTGGCAGCATTCCGAAAGTAATTAGTTGTATAGCAGTAAATTATTAGTCGCTACCATTACCGCAAGTGACGTCGGGCGGGACTGAAGTTTTCATTGAGTAATTATCTCGGGCGAACTCACTGTGCTATTAACTGATAGAAAAGAGGTGGGATCGACGACGTCACATTACGTATCACCCCTATTCAATAGGTGTATATGCCTCGCGGAGGGTGGGCGTATTGAGAGTGTCAATTCAATTCAGCGGTACCAAATGGATGTATTCGACACCAAAATCGGTCGTTTTTATTATTTTAACTTGTCGTGTTCCCACCCCCTCCCTTATGAACATATTATCTTCCCTGTGGATCAATGGTGAACTTATTTGGGATTTCCTTATTCGTCTTTGCGGTAACAAAAACTAGTTTTCAATTATTTTTACAAGCTGGAAGTGCCAAGGTTGTCTTATCCCCACGACGCTTGTTGTCAGATGGTCATCTGTGTACCAAGTTTAGTTCAAATTGGTCCAAGCATTCTGGTGTTATGGATGCTCACATACATATCCCCATTTCAACCCGCTTATGGATAGATATTCGTAAAATTGTACCATAATCATGTAATGTCATGCAAACTACACATATCTATAAAATTACAGCTCGATTGGAAACTTTTACGTGACCGAAAAATAAAATTACGAATTTGGAAATGGAAGGACAACATAAATACATTCTCTTGGGATAGATTTTCCTAAAACGGTACATTATCTCACGCAAACTACACATACATACGAACGGAGCAAGTTTAAATAAATCTTATGTACTCGGGATGAATTCTTTTATACCAATCCGAACATAAAAACACTCGAAAGCGCGTAATTACCATATTCCCTTTATACTTCTTATACGAAAATAACATATAACCCGTACTAAAAAAAATAATGGCATCGAGTATAAGAAGTTTCATTATTGTTGAGAGAACAAAACTAGTTTTGGACGATTCCCTTTTGCCAGGACTAGTATTGAGCACTTTGAAAACGCTCAAAACTAGTTCTGGCAAAAACGCATCTGCCAAAACTAGTTTTGGTCGTTTCTTTCCGTCCAATGGTCGAATTCGGGTTTTGTGCGTAACATATACAATTTTAGAAAACAATACTATTACAACATTAACTACCACCAAAAATACAATTTATACTACAAAAAATAAATACGTGTTTAACAAAAACAGTCTCCCTGTTCTCAAATAATTCAAGTACATGAATGATAACTCATCATAAACTGAAGACTATAACATATTAATATAATGTTCCATTTCATCTTTTTTCTCTGTACTCACTTCACATTTTGCATTATTTTCCACTCTTTTATGTCTTCCAAAATAAATTCATACCCCATCTCCCAAGATTTTTGCATTGTTTTTACATACATTTCAGCAGCTTTTTTGTTCAATTTCTTGATTAAATTAATCAACGCATCTTCAGCTTCCTTCTAGATTATTATTTTTTGCCTTTCCATCAGTTTTCGCTAATTTTTCAGAAGGGAATAGAGTTTGAAATCAAAATAATTCTTTACATTCATGGAAATTCCAGTCATCCATACTAATATATAAATGCATAATGCGAATGCGTGTCTGTATGTTTGTTACTTAATCATGACTAAACCACAGAACTGATCGTAATGAAATAGCAAGGATATAGTTTAGATGTCCAGGATGAACATGGGCTACCTTTTTTTTAATGTATGAAAAGAAAGATAGAAAATGGTGTTCAAGATCAATGTCGATGAAATCGGGGTGAAAAATCAGCCATATTCACTTACATGTTAAAATACTTCAATTTAAGTGAGTAATTTAAGAGAGAGAAAATCAATCTTCATCGGATTTAATGGTTCTTTGTTTTGTGCATTTAACAATCGTCTTTTAATCATAAAATTTAGACAAATAATTTAGATTTTACAAGAGTTTAAAGGTATGGCATAAGAGTTTGAAGGGATGGTCCCTTGCTTGCTTCCAGAGAGTAAATTAGTTTATTGTCCTCCACATGGCTCTGTATCCAGTATTGTGCTATATAGAAAATGATTGGAAATCATTGATTTCAGCTATGACAAATGACTTAAAATATCTTCAGTGGTGGTTTACTACAAATCATATGCTGTTGAGCACAGAAAAGACCAAATTTATTGTTTTCAGTTTTAAAAATATTCAGAATAATTATGACCAAGTTAAGTACACATGTACCAATTGTCTTGGACAAAATGGTGTATGTGTAACAAGTAAATGCACTTCAGTAGGAAGAACCAATGAGATAGAATATTTGGGTGTCATTTTTGATAGTGAGGTTTCATGGAAAACTCATTTGATGAAATTAATAAATAAACTAAATAGTATATTAAGGTATTTTTATTTTTTAAGAAGATTAACTGACAGGGATATTTTGCGCATTCTGTATTATGCCTTGATACAGAGTAGGATTGAATATGGTATAGTAGTTTGGGGAAATACTTATAGCACTATTGTAAATCCAATTTTTCTTTTTCAGAAACATGTGGTGAGGATAATTTTAAATAAAAGTAAATTTGAAAATTCACATCCTCTTTTCTTAACTTTAAAAATTCTTCCTCTTAAATACATTCATGTTTTTAAGGTTTTGAAGCTATTTTATTCTAAAAGTGGAAATTTTCCTCAACATGACAATGTTTACAGAAAAAAACTTAGAAATGTTAATGATTCTTTTGTTTCAAAACCTATCTTGCTTATTTTACCAGAATCAATAATTTCATTGCTCCAAGAATGTTTAATAAATTGCCTGGTTGTATCAAGTCTGTCTGTAACAAGCAGATTTTTCAAACTAGGTTAAAAAAATGGTTATTGGAAAGAGAGAACATAAATTCCTTACTTTCAATACAGGAATAGGACCTCTTATTTAATTATTTTTCAGAATCAGTACAAGTTATTTGCTGTTTTTTACTTATCTTTATTATTTATAGTAGAACATATGCACATTATTGGAATCAGATTCTTTTTAATTTCATCTCTCTCTGATCGCTGAAAATAGCAATTGAATTTACTCTGTAGGAGCCTCTACACAGGATTTCATAAATTTTCTTGGATTTTTAATAGTTAGCAAGGCACTAATGACCTTGCCATTGACAAGACCTAAAACCCCACAAAAAAAAAAATGTTAGTATAAATATAAGAATTGATTTGTATGGGCAGTGAAGATAATAAACTTATTATAGATAGATAAAATATACTCATTTTTGATCAGACCTGACAAGGACATTTAATTTTTAATTAAAAAATGCCTATTTTATTATGAAAGTATATGTTAACTTTGTATAAAATGTAAATATAAAAATTCAAGAAAATAAACTGATTCTCTCTCTCTTCAGTTTTCCTTCGGGTGGAGGTGGATTTCTTTTACAGGTTCTCTAGGTTTTTGTCTAGGGGCATGTTTATTGAAACAAGAAATCATGATTTGATATATAGTTCAATAATAATTCATACACGTAAAAAACATTTGTGTTAAATTACAAACATCTCGATATTCTATTAGTATTATAACTCACAGCTAACTTTTTATCTTATCTAGGAATTTTTGCTGAAATTTTTGAATCTGCCTCTGCCTTAGGACCTTTGATCGGAATTGTAGGGATGGTCCCTTGCTTGCTTCCAGAGAGTAAATTAGTTTATTGTCCTCCACATGGTCATATGCAGTCTGTACTACTTTTTTGTCAAATTTATTATTACTACAACTATGACATTATGTAATTGTTGACTGTGGGTTACAGGTGCATTGTGGAGGAATATGTTAAGAAATAGTAATTTTTAAATTACGTAATTTACAAAGTCTCCAAAGTGTCACCACTAAGAGGGAGAAAGTTGAGGCTGAAATGTGTATAATTATAGCTCAAGCTAGTTTTTCTACTGTAACATTAAATAAATATCACTTTTGCAGTGCTTGTTAACTTTTGAAGCAACAATATTTTAAAAGGGAGAAAAATGTATCCTAATTCATACACACATCTTTTTTATTAGTCAATAATAAGATATGCAAGTCGGAGCTATTTGTATCAAAACATACACTAAATAATCAGTTTATGGATTTACGCAAATACTCTACTTCCTTCGCATAAATCTTTTTATGTAATTTCTTCTACGTTACTTATTCAGAGAAAATTGTAGAACCAGAGACACTACAATAATTTTATACTAAAACAATTAACACTAATTTAAAATAACATTTTATGAATTTAAAAAAGTGAGTTAGATAACACCATTAGTTATTGTTCTGAGTGATACCAAAGCTACTCTATGATGCACTATGTCTAGATATAATAAACTAAATAAAAGACATGTTAAGGTTAAATTATGTACTTTAATGATACAAAGTTATAAGTTCAAGTAAAATAAATCTTAACATTTATGTACAGAAGTAATGGCAAGAACTGATAAAGATAAATTAAACATAATACACTTACAATTAAAAATGCTTTCTTACAATTGTATACATTTTATGTAGTTGGATAATAGAAACCATTATGTTCATCTTCTTGCTCATTTAATGGTAAACTTTCATTGTTCACATAATTAGGTGATACTGTTGGAACTCCATAAAAATAGCACAGCACAGGTTCAGAAGGCTGCCAATACATTTCAGGATTAGAAGTGTCATATACATGAGCTGAAGATTCTGGTTGTGCTGGTGTCCAGGGATTGTACATCACACTCTGCAATTCTTGACCCTCATTATACTCATCGTAAATGTCACTTAGAACTTCTGAATATGTTCCACTGTCATTACTGCTACCTAGACAAAGAAAATATTTCATCATTAGCATAAGATCTTATTGATTTGCAAAGAATGGCTTGGTTGATTTTACACATGAAAGAACAAAGTCCTTAGCAATAGATGTATGACAAGAGAAGAAACAAAGCAGAATCTTCAAAAATTTCCCTCCCACAACAATATTCTAAAGTTATTACAAAAATAAATTATAATAATTATTCAACACCACATGAGAGACAAGCATTGCTGTGCAAGTGTTTCAGAGTGATTTTCTTAAAGATTTCCTCGTGGCTATGTCTTGATGTATTTTATAATGTTTCAAGGAGATTAAATTAAAAAAAGATAAGAACGTTAAATCCATAAGACATAAGAATCGTTTTCAAGGAATTTTTAACAATATAAAGAATCATTAAAATAATGCAATATATTAAGGACTAGCTGACCCAATACTTTGTCCTGTCCAAATTTCAATATGGGCACACACACACACACACACACACCAACAACAACAAATTTCAATATATTTGTTTGAGACCATTTTGTGAATTTGTGAAAAGCTATTTTAAATGCATAAACAAAGTTAAAATGAGAAGAAAATAAAAAACAAATTTCTGAGTGATCATTGTATCTATTAAAAATTGTGGCCATGTATATTCAATTTGAGGAGGAGTGTATTCAGAAGTGCGCCAATGAAAAATTATGATTTTTGCAGTTTGTCCAAATTTTCAACTTTACTTTGTAATTGTCCTGATATTTTTCTTGAAAACTTTTCTAGGACCATAACGAACAAAACAAAAAAGAATTACACATATCCATCATTATGCATATTCAAATTCTGAGTTATGGTCTTGGAAAAGTAATTTATTTGTGTTTTAGAGTCAATATATGTCTGTTCATAAAAAATAGGGTAATGTGATTTGGTATTAATTATATATGCCGACGGAAAATATGACTAATAAATTTAATTTTTTATACAAGCTTCAATCTTCCAAATTAATTGAGCCTCAATGTTTTGATAATAAGGTAAAATTCAGCGGGTGTTTCTGAGCACTTCCATAGATTAATTAATTCATTAATTATCTGAATTAATAATAAAGATGAGATGAGGCTGAAAATAAAGCTTTTAAACTTCACTTAACCAAAAACCAAGTTTTCCAAACAAACTATGAAATTATATTTAATAACACAAGAATACTAGTATTATCACTGCACAATTCAGTATTATACTGTCAGAATGTACTAGCAACATACTTATAACTAGTGCCCATGAGTGCAGCCAGAATTTTGAGCAAGGGCAAGAAGCAATTTCTTCAACGGGTGAAAGAGGAAAATCTTGTCTCAGATTGGATTTAGCACAAACTTCTTAAAATTCCTAGAGCTTAGAGACTTGGTAGGGGGTCGAAGTGCAACTTACAGCCCCTCTCATTCAAATGCCAACCTCACCTTCCCGTGGTAGGTCCTGTTATCATGAACGAGGAACGGCGACCTAGTATTGGCGGGAAAACCATGTCAACTGAAATGACGTCGGGAGGAAATGTCTAGGCGATAATCTCGCAAGAAACCGACGCGAGAAGGGCCTTGCCCTGAGTGGCAGACCCACAAGGGTAATCTGAGACCAGAGGGCCAATCACTTACTGTCTTTTAAATACATCAATCGATTAAAGAAACTGAAATGAAAGCAAAAGGCCAGACAAAATTGAGGACGACCTTTGGCATGAAAAGGCAAACGAAAATAGGATTTCGGAATGTGAGGATTTCGGAACTATGAGGGAACTCAGAAAACTAAAACAAGTAGCCAAGGAAATGATAAGACATAAACTTGATATTCTGGGTTTAAGTGAAATAAGATGGAAATAATTTGGTGCATTTACCACACAGATTGGATTTACTCTTCTATACTCTGGAGTGCCCGCTGACAATATTTATAGAAGTGGAGTTGGCACTTTATTAACAAAGCCAGCTTATAAGAACTTACTGAAATGGCACCCAGTACCAGATAGAATAATTGTAGCGAGATTCTAGGTGAAAGTAGGAAATGTTACTCATTCAATGCTATGCGCCCACCAAAGATGCAAATAACGAAGATAAAATCAGATTCTATGTATCACTTAGAGAGAAAATGGAAAAAGCAAATACAAAGGATATAAACATTCTTATGGGTGACTTGAATGCAAAAGTAGGGAACCAAGATATGGAGCATGTAATAGGAATACATGGAGTTGGGGAGTCAAATGAAAATGGAAGCATGTTCATGGAGTTCTGTGCATCAAAGGACTTAAGCATAGGGGGTACCCTGTTTCCACACACAATGTGCCACAAAATATAAATATGGATGTCCCCAAATCTCCAAGCTGAGAATCAAATTGATCATTTCGCCATTTCAAGAATATGGAAGAAATTGCTAATGAACATGAGAAATAAGCTTGGCACAGATGTAGGGAGCGACCACCATCTTATGGTTGCCAGTGTTAAAATTAAAATAATGGGTGCCTGAAAGAAATTTGAGAATAGAAAAATCACTATGATGTGCATAAATTGAAAGACCCAAAAGTGAACCAGCAAGTAAAAATAGAACTGAAAAATAGATTTGAAGCTCTTGAAAATGTTGAAACAGAGGATGAAGAAAGTTGGGAGATGGTAAAAAAAGGGATTTCTTGATGTTAGTGAAAACATTCTGGGACATAATAAAATCTTTAAGAAGGACTGGATGACAACAAACTTGGAATTTAATTGAAAAGAGGCAAAGCCTGAAACAACAAATTATCCAAAGTAAGACAAGAAATCGGAAAGAAATTACAAAAACTGAATACAATAGAGTTAATAGACAGATAAAGAAAAGTGTTAGGAGGGACAAACAAAAATGGGTAGATGACAATGCAAAATTGGCAGAGGAAGCTGATACAAAGGATTATCAAATTACAAGAATGCTATCTAGAAATAAAAGGATGTAAGAGGCCAATGAGAAATAAGGAATGTAATCTCTTTAGCGGGTGAAGAGAAACAAATAAATAGATGGACAGAACATTTTAATGAATTCCTGAATAAAACCTACACTCTTCAATCGACAGAACATGAGATAAACACTAACAATAGCTCACCAAATGAGGACGACCCTTCAGAAATTATCCAAATTAATACAGAACGATCAACAATAATTGAAATTGAGATAGCATTTAAAAAAATCACTTGGAAAGGACAACATTTCAGCTGAAATACTCAAAGCAGGTATAGATACAACAGCAAAAATACTGCTTCCTTTCTTGCAAAATGTATGGAGAAAGGAAAAGATGCCAAAAGATTGGACAGATGGCATTATAGTAAAAATACCCAAAAATGGGGATGTAACAGAATGTAGCAATTGGAGAGGGATATCGTTACTGTCTATCCTGGGGAAAGTATTTTCAAGAGTGGTTCAGAATCAAATTGCAGACATAATTGAAGGAAAATTAAGAAAAGAAGAGACTAGCTTCAGAAAAAATAGGTCCTGCGTAGATCATATAAATACTATCCGATAAATTGTGGGTATAACATGGAATGGAATTCAATGTTATATTTAACGTTTGTTGATTACGAGCAAGCATTTGATTCGCTGAGACAGAACTACATATGGCATGTAATGGAAAAGAGAGGTTTCCCTGAAAAGATAACAAATATTATAAAGGCCATGTATGAGTATTCATGTCAAGTTTTACATGATGGGAAACTATCCGCACCCATCAGAGTAAGAAATAAAATGCACCCGTCGTACTCAGTCACAGTAATTGTTTATTCTGGTCCTAGATGACATAATGAGACAGGCAACAGCTGATAAAGAAAGGGATTAGGTGGAAAATGGAAACGATTGAAGACCTAGACTATGCGGACGATATCTGTCTGCTCTCACATAGGCATTCAGACATGCAAGAAAAGTTTCCAAAGCTGTGTCAAATTTCAGAGAGAGCTGGGCTCAGAATGAATATAGCTAAAACTAAGGATGTGTGTATTCATGCAAGATCTCACTGCCCACTGATAGTACATAGTCAACACATTGAAAATGTGAACTCGGAACTATCTCTGAAGCAAAATAAACAAAGGGAGAACATTGGAAGATGTAACATCTAGAATTGGAAAAGCGAATGTAGTGTTTGTCCAGTTGTATGCAGTATGGAGAAATAGATACATCTCAAGGAAAACTAGACTAAAACTTTTTAAAACTAGTTATTCTGGGTCTTTTGTAGAGAGCAGAAACCTGGGCCATAAATAATAACACCAGAATGAAACTACAAACTTTTGTTAATAGAGGTTTTAGAAAGATTTTCAACATCCATTGGGCCCAGACAATAAGAAACGAGGCTCTTTGGGAACTTGCTGGTGAGGACCTAATTGATAAACAAATTAAAAGAAGGAAATGGAGATGAATCAGCTATACTCTCAGGAAACAGGATAATTCCACAGAAAAAGAAGCTCTGGAATGGAATCCACAGGGGGAGCATAGGAGAGGAAGACCATGGGGAATGTGGAGAAGGACTATGCTGAAGGAAGCAGGAGACCTTGGAAAACCATGGAAGTGAAGAGGTTGGCAGCAAATCGTATCTGGTGGAAGGCTTTCACAGATGCCCTATGCTCTTGAAAAGCGCAACAGGAATGAAGAAGAAACTTGCTAGATAGTTCTCAACCAATGAGGACTGCTGGTGGTAATTTGATGAAATGCTGGAGGAGTGATGATACTGCCACACTTCATTTTCAATTAATAAAATATGTGTACAATTAGCATATGATTTGTTGACCAGATGCATGATGAACATCAAGAAATTTAAATGTTTCATGAAACATTGATAATTTATCTCATGAATGGTTAACAATTATTTCAGAGATGATTTATGAATGGCATTAGTGTTATTTTATGCCTACTTCAGAAATAGATTCTCAGGTAATGAGAAATTAAATATTATTGATTCATATGCGAGGTGAATGGTATTTCTTGAAGATGAATGGTATTTTGCTAAGTACAACAAAACTTTCCGACTTGTCGATGAAAATTTTAGAAACTAACAAGTTGATTGTGTAACTATACTCAAAAGGCATTAGACTACTAATTAATAAAATATATTAATCACCCTGCCCCCCAAGAATCTCACATAAAAATACCTATAATTAAATTACAAAAAATACATCATCCATCTCATGAAGAATGTCCCATTTTTAATTATACACATATAAATAAGTTAGACAAATGAATCCCTTCTTGCCCTTTAACTGCGTGACTTAAAAATATCACCTCATGAAAAAAAAAAGATATTTATAGATTTTCTAATTAATTTGATTAATTTAACATAGAATTAAATATATGTTATGTATGCATTCTTAGGTTCCTAAAAACATACACACCAGAATTAATGCAATTCTGCCATAAATCAGAAACAGTAGCTTCCATGTGTTCTATCCTCTCTCGGAAGTCATAGTTTTCTCTTTCTAATCTCTCAACACATCTCTGAAGATAGGATATTTCTTGCTGAAAACCAGAATTACAACACAAACTTAATAAAACCAGTATTAACATTTAATAGTGAAAAGCTACACTACTTGTAATTCCAAAGTAACAATTTCCATTTTTAAAATAAACAATAAGTCAAGAATGGACATTAGTGAAAATGTTGAACTTAATGCAAAAGGGGATACTGCTAATTGGCTAAAAACTGTTGCATCTCATGATATCAAAATTGAACACATTCTGACAATTCACCCAAAAATAATTTTCAATGCATTTTATCATACTCAGTCTCACCTCATTTTGCTGAATCTTTTGTTGCATTAAAACAATGAGCATATGAATACCTCTCAGGTTCTGTGAAAATTCACTTTGGCCAAACCTGCAAATTATCATGAAAATATATTAATTAATTATCAGCTATTCATATGTCATACTGCTCCACAACAGGTCACAAGATAAGAGGTAGATTCACAAAATAGACTCACTTGGCATGGGTATGAATAAATAAATAAACTTATTGTCAAAAAAGCAGTTGCAAACTATGTATGACCACATTGGGGATAATAAACTAAGTTGCTTTCTGGAAACAAGCAAGGGACCATCCTATCAATTCTGATTAAGGGTCCAAGGGCAGTGGCAGATTTAATACATATTTAAAAAAAAAACACTTATCAATTTATTATTCCAAAATGAATCATAGCTTTAATGTGCAGTAAAACTTCAAGATTAATCATGACAAAAGTGTTAAATGACATTCACACCTATGGAAAATCTGTCACTATACAGAGGAAAATTGAAGAAAAACCAAGACCTGGATAGGAAAACTCAGGAGAGGATGGATTGAAAATTGGACAGCAGCAAAGAATGTGGGTAATTGCATTAATTAATTTTGGTTATTAATAAACAAAACTAGTGATCAATTTGCTATTACTTAGGTGTACAATATTAAGTAACTTATTGAAACAACAAAGATTTGATTATGTAACAAAGTTAGTTGACTTTTTAAACTTTTGTGGGGATGAATTAAATGATGCGGGTCTGTCCAAGGGAACAGAAAAGTTAAATCCTCCACAGTCTATGGTATACCTTATAGAGGAATTATTAATACATAATACATATATTTTAACCTGTGAGCATCCATTACGGGTTCTTGGAAACCATTAAAATAATTAAATCCAGGGGTTATACCAGGTGTTCCATAAAACAACATTTCTTTTCCTTCCTTTCTGAAAGCTTCTGGATTATGCCACACTGGAAAAAATTGAGAAAACAAACTAAGTTAATGACAACACTACAACACATTATGTTGCAAGAATGAATACCCCTGGTAAAGAGGAGAATGATAATTATTTACATTTCCAAAACTTGATCAAAAATTTTTTATTCATTACACCTTGAGGAACCATATTGACAAGTAAAAATATAAATAATAGTCTGAGTGACAATTCAATTTATTCATGATTAACATCATTTGCATAATTCGTCATGTCTTATTTTACGTTTATCTCGTGAGAACCATTTTGCCAAACATTTAAACTTATTTTACAGCTAGAAGAAACTGAATTGGTTCATTTAATAAAAATTCAAAATTATTTCATGCAATGGTAGGTACACAAACCTTTATTTTAGCAAGAACGGGTAGCAAATCTTAAACGCACGAATGATAAAACTATTCCTTACACTGAATTAATCTCGGACATAACATGCACAAATAAATATTCTACCTCGCAAAGCCCTCTATTAATTACTCAGATTTTTATTACAAATACGCACCCCATTTATTACTAAAATCAAGATATTGTAACAATGTTTCTGAATACTTATTTTCGTGTTTATGCGTTAATTCACTAGGTGAAACGCTTCCAACAAGATGGCCATGTATTCTCCATATTACCACATTCTCAGAATAATAATAATGGATAATATTCACTCAACCGATGTCGGAAAACAAGAATTTTTTCGATAAAATAATTCGTGGAAATTCGAAATTCTAACTCAGAATACTACATTTCCAGAAACAAACAATGAAAAATTCCAAGACGTGAAAACCGTTATAAAAATAGTATAATAAAGAACAAAAACTTTAGCTTCTACTTCACCTATATAGTCAATTGGCAAATGCAGCGTTGTTCGTGTTATCAAAATAATGTTTCCAAGAACATTTCAGATGAAGAATGAAACCATCTGCAAAGTGGTCACGCAACTATTTTCTGTCCATAGAGAAGAGTGCATTAAATTTCCAACCCCTTAAATGTTTTAACAGATTCCAATAAAGTGTATTAATACCTTTTATCATTCAAAAAAACTTGTGTTTGTTTGTTTCTTTCATTTGACGAATGCCCTAGTATCAGTCGCCCCAAAGACATTTGTTTCAACATTAGTACTTCAGCTGGTCTGCGAGAGCACTCTATTCACACTAGGCAAGCGCAACAATGGAAATCAATCTACAACCTCAAGTTTAGGTATTCTGGTTAGAATACAATTCATTAAAATACGAGAAATTTTGTTTGGAGGTTTACAAAAATACCTGTACACCTCGGAAGCACTATATTCCCCTACAATAATGCTTCGCAAACAGCGCCGATTTAACTCCCGAAAGAAATTAAGAATTTAGTATAAATACTAGAACCTAAAGTTGTCATTTCTACTTGTTCAAAAATACTTTGACAATTTTATTCCTAATTTTTTATAGATAACTAGTTTACAACACTTCCAGCTACGTACACAACACTTCAACAGCACCGCACAATTCACAAGAAAGCAATTAAATAAAATATTTTGCTGGATTAATTATGCATTTACCTTGGTCCTGTGTTGGAAACACTGACATCCAGATCTTATTTAACAAACGAATATGTTAGATTCTAAAGCATAAGTTTTAATTATTGAACAATTCTTTTCAAATACAAGAATATAAACAACACGATTTACTTACGGGATCCGAAGTCCTTGGCCACACAGCTTAAGACGTTTGTATCACTCCTGCCACAGCCACATTCACGTTCACAACTGAAAACGTCTCCTGAAATAAGATCCTTTCGAGAATACTCCAATAATTGCACTAACAGAATAACGGACCTGACCGAGAAAGAATCAGAGAGATAGTATATGTATGATCTCTATGAGGAAAATATGATCGAGCATCGTAGAAATTCTTTGGTTGCACGAAGTGACGTACCTCGTTCAATTACCATCGCAATATTTGCTGTAAGCATTTACAAATTTAAAACATACGACGTATAATCATACATCAATATTTTTTAATCGCGAAGAATATTTTGAGTGTAATTAACAAACTTTAAAAAAATCATAAAGTTTTGTCAGTTTTGCTGTTGACAATACTAAATTAAGAAACAATTTTCTATAACTGATGGTCGCAGACTATGTACTTTTCTAACTCGTTTTGTTTTGTTTTGCTGATGAATCTAGCTCTTAAAACATGCCAGTTTTAAAGAGTACTTAATTACATTCACATCGTCATAACATTTGTTTTAAAGACCATACACTCTAACTATGGGCTCTAATGACCTTGCTGTTGACGAGCCCATAAAGCCGCCCCCCCCTCCCCACACACACACAACAAAAAAAAACACTCCAACTCATTTGGAAATAGACCGAGGGCTCTATTGACCTTGACGTTGAACAACCTTAAAGTCCCAAGAAAAAAAAATGAAATTAGACCGACTGAACTAATTGTGGGTCGAGTGAAATAGCATTGAAGCGGTCTAGTAGTTTGCCTAAAAGTTGAAGAAAATTGGAAATTTGTCTAAACTCCCCGGTGCGGGCAGCAAATCTCGCACCCCTCTGGAGAAGTTAATGATGGTGGATTATACTGAACAAAATGTTATTTCTTTTAAAAACGTTTTTTGTAAATTACAATATAAATTACTCATGCTCAAATTACAAGGACAGGTTTACACTCAATAAACTAGTATTACCGACACAGTTTTCATAAAAAACGTGCATATTTCCATTCAGAAGTGACGAAGGGGTCGCTAGGAACGTTTTTGACAATTTCACCAAATAGGTTAAATATGAAATGGTTTACTTTTTGATACCGGATCAACGTTCAAACATCCAACACGAACAACAGGTGAAAGAAATATTTCAAGTTAGATTACATGGATCCTCTTATTTACACATTTACAGTGAACTCATTTCATGATAAACACTTCATTCAGAGACTCAATGAAATTTTAAAAAATGTACACTTCCCAACACGAAAGTTTATTCCTCAAATATATATTTTATCATTTAGATGAAGGATCTCATCACAGGGGTGGATTCAGGATTTGATTTTGGGAGGGGCTCATATTGAGAAACACCCTCCACCGGATATTTAAAACAAATTAATTTCTTGAAAGTGCAATTTAAGACACTCCTATACATAAATAACGTATTAATATAAATAGTTTTAATTTTAAAAAAACTTAAAAAATTACGTTTTTGAAATAATTCGTGTTTTTTTGTTAAATTAGTACTTTGCACGTCCCTGTTAACGAGTCTTAATCACTGCTTCAGATTTACTCAATATAACAGGAAACCGAATACGTTTCAGTCTTCCATCTAAAACTATAATATGTATGAAATTATAAACATTCAGTGGTATTTAATGCGAGGACGAAAATATTGAAATACAATGTTGGATATCATGAATGAAGTATTCTTTTTACCAAATGCGCGGGCAGAGAAAGAAAGTGAAATATCACAGCCCTATGCCCATGTTGCCATGTAGGAGTGGAAATCTATAGAAACAAAGCAAGTCAAAATTTTGTCTTATTAAAACATTTTACACGTATTTTATTCGTGTCTTGTTACTTTCAATGGACATACTAATTTTTTTTTCGAAATAAAAAATCTTCATTATTATTGCTATATCTTTGGAGGGGATACGTTCCCCCCTTGGATCCGCCACTGCATCACTAACCCTTCACTCACTCCATCTGACAATCGGGCACTGATCCAAACAGTGGAATAATTTTTATACATTGGAACAATGAGTGGCCTATGATTATTGAATATGTCTTCATGTTTTATTCGCCGTTTTATTATCTTTATCGTCGTGTCGGTCTGGTGGCTAGATTTCAGTCGAGTTGTGTATCCAGCCGCGACAGTGGAGCCGCTTCAAGTAGATTTTCTCATTCATGAGAAGACTTTATAGCCGCTCCGCTCCAAATGGAGCATAAGCGATCGTGAGTGTCCAGCGCTTCACAGTTCATGAGGGTTCTTGGCAATATTTCCGGAGATTTCTAGTATCCAACACCTGGATCTGAGTAGCTACATAAGCTATTGCTCAATAAACAGTGAAGTAGTCTAATAATCGCTGGCTTAAAACCGGCAAGGTCTGTATTGCCAAGGATATCCTGTTCAACATAATATGGACTATTTCACGAAAATATAGGAAAAAACCTTTAAGTAATACTTAATTATTCAGTCGTTACATGCAGCTGGTTTCTGTCGAATGAAACATTTAAAATAATTCAAAGGAAACCATTTAAAATAATATTGTTCTGAATCACTATGCGACTGAATGAGCTAATAAACACGTAGTAGTGTATAAGTTTTTTTTGGGATATCTGTTATGTTTATTTATTTGCGCACATTTTCTATGAAATGATTACTTTATGTTTTTATTTAACCTTCGAGTAATATTCAGTATATAAGATTAAAATTGCTGTATGTCAGTATCCTCGCATTACGCGTAAAACTCACTGTATGTGGATCATTGATGGCAATTACAATGAATGATATTTCCTTACATTTTATAGCAAAAATTTTAAGAAACTCATGAATTCCGAGTAAATTGAAGTAAACTAAATGTACGTTAAAAATCTCTCGCACATGCCAAGTAAAATCTTATGACATTCTTATTAGGATACAAAAAAAGCAAAATAAAAAATACAAACAGGACTAAAAGTTTTCAAGATATACCTCTTCTCTTTATTCAGTTTACAACATTTCACATTAAAACATATATTGGACCCCAAAATGGTCAATGTCCAGTGTAAATAGAGCATCCGACTCAAGGAAAAAAAAACTATCGTTATACCAATGTATTCATAATCTCTAGTTGTATTGTGTAGAGGAACCAAAAATGAATATTTTACGTCAAAGCTAAGAAATCCATGTCGCTAATTTCAAGACACATTTTAATATCAGTTAGTATCCAAAACACAAAAACATCGAATGCAGAGCCATCTATTGTAAGACACAGTAACATGACGGGAAAAGTGAACACGACGAGTTTCTACGTCGAAAACCTCAAGAAGAGAGACATTTATTATAAGAGAAGTGTGGAATAATGTTTTTAGCGATTTATGAGAAAATGAGAGATGTACTAGGTCATTCAGAAAAACAAAAATTGAAGATGCAGCAAAAATAATTGTTTGTAACCTTGATTCAAATTACTTTTTGTGAGTACAAGTAATTTAAATTACAAAGTTATTTCGCCTCTTTGGTATTAAAAGGAATCTTAAAAAATACTTCAAACAAATGATATATCGTTAAGAGCTTTCAACTAAATTTTCAAAAATATTTTTTCCTGAAAAACGGCGAACTTTTATTTCCATAATTCCATCTGTTCTAAATAATTCTACAATTCTGTCACAATAACGAGGCGTCCAAATATATAGAGTTGAGAGATTTTTCATCAATGATTAGATGTCGACATTAAGAAAGAATTTCATATGGAATGAAAACGTTTAATATTCTTTTCACATTTTTGACATTTTTCTCTATTTCTCAATTTTTGCCTCTCTACTAGGTTAGCAGTCTTATTTGAAACTTTAATACATTATCTTAAAAAAAGCTATCCAGAAAATAAAATCTTCAAATGGTTAGTTCATAACACATTTACATACCTTAACTAATCGACTAGCAGGTTGTATTTCATTATCGCCTCGAATTTATTTTAAAATTTCAAAATTTAACCACATGTTTGGTGCTGCGTCTATTTTATCCGATACACGTATATTTTCACATTCTTGTCTTGTCTTGTTTTTAGCTATCATTTGCTCTCCACATGAGGGGAAGAGTATAGGAAAAGAAATATTGAATGTCATATGATATGGACAATTTTGTTCAAGTATTTGTACTTGATTAATGGTAAAAACGACGAAACTCATTCACACGATGTCTGGAAGTGGAGGTGAAAACCTCGAAATATCTCTATTTTAAAAGTGTTCCCAAAAGGGGGGGACTTAATTACTGTTTTTTGGGTCAAGTCGAAGATTGCGAGAATAACATCGCTGAAGGCGACTTGGTTGCTGTCATATACGAGAAGTGTCTTCGGATCGAGCTAGAAGTCCAGTTACGCAGTTGGCGTGTCCCGCGACGATGCACGGCCCCAGCCCCGACAACTCGGTCTCTCCGGCCGCTGGACACACAGCAGTTGCCGTCGCCGCCGATGCGATTGAATGCTGAGAGAAGGTGGAAGAGCGGCGCTTGCCGTTGATGGAGCCGAAGCTGTCGCCTCCACTCGCTCGAAGACCGTAGCGCAGACGTCCACCACCAGAGCGCGGTGTCGATGTCTCCGACGTCATTGGCAAACGCCGTCCTTGAGATACGTACACTGATCCATAAGCTACGGACTCCTGTGAAAAACAGAGATGGAACTAGGTTATCCTTCAAAATTGTTTATTATGTTCAAAATTTAACAGAGTGAATATCGCTGGATATTATTTCTGAAAGGTTAATTTTTTCCGTGTCCCCCATCGTATGCCAAAAAATGAGGTACCATTACAAAAATACTTTTCTATTCACAAGACAGAATCTCTCGTTCTGAATATATACAGTTCCTTTCATAATTTGCTTTAAAATACAATCTCGAATTGTATTCTCCCAGCATATGGATCCCTGACGCGTGAAAGCATTGGAAGGTAAAACGCAGTATAAAAATATACAAATGCAGTAAACTATCGATTATCCGCGGGCGTATTATGCACTTAACGGATAGGAGCGTGTATGGAAATGGTGGAAATCAATTGCAAATCACGGTCACTGTTCAGACATTTTTTGAATATCGCACCATTAGACAAGTGAACAATCTGTAGACTCCACTCTTTGTGCATTTTGAGTGACATCTCGATTTGGGCTTCTATGAACTTTATTCCCGCCAGAACAACTTCAAATGACCTAGCTTGACGAATAAGATGGACAATCAATACACGGTCGGCCTGTGACGTCACGCTATCGATCTATCCAGTGCACCAGAGCTAGCGTGCGAGCCCTTCGCCGCTACGAGGTAGCCTTCAACGAGGTACGAGCAACCATTCTCACTTACTACAATTCACTCTACGAGTCACTATAATTTCTCATCTGGCGCCAGCGCCCAAACTGCGAGCTTCTCCGAAACAAGCCCCGACATGGGGACACTCGCTCACTGGCAATAAGTCATCCTATCAGCCAACATACCACATCACTTCTCATCTGGCGCCAGCGCGCTTCTCAGAGGCAAGCCACGGACATGTGGACCGTCCTCACTTGCCACAACTCACCTACAAGCAAGCCACGGACGAGCGTCCTTACTTGCATCAACTTCGCGGTCAAACCGCTCCACACACCGCAGCTTAGTTTGGCCGCGAACTGCATTCCAGCCGTTCAACTCAAAATCATCAACCCAATGCCATCCAGGCGGACTCTTTCAAGAAGCGGATCGACTCATCGCATCCCAGTATCTCACCAGAATTTCAGCTTTGTATTATTTAATTACTTTCAACTTTCATGTTTCATGTCATTAAACTGTTTTGTTAGCATTTCCAGGGTTTAAACACACCTCATCTACCTTCCTCATTTTCTGTATATGTCTATACATTTTTGGTCCTTCGAATCTCATCACCTCATCCTGCATGTATAAGGAATTTCACCTAAAATTTCTGTACAGTCACGATTAACATTAATGGCAAACCAGAAAATAATCGAAAACGCTACAAAAATGTTAAAGTAATAAATCTTAATTTAAGTAGTTTTCGTTATGTATTTACTCATAACTGAATAAAATATTATAAAATTATTTTTTACGTATTTATACCTTTTTTTGGCTTTTTGCTATTTATCCACGGAATCGGGTTACTGCGGTCACGCTACCCTATTTCGCAGATAATCGGGAGTTTACCAAGTGGACACAGCAATTTTAAAAAAAGTCTAGAACTTCAAATTAATTCAAAATATGGAATATAATTATGAAACAATCTCTTGCTATTGAAATACAACTCATCAATGTTCAAGATGGCCAAGAATGTAGCGGATTATTTAATCGAGGTAAATGATTCATAACAAGCATAAAACTGCATGTTGATACACGTTAAAAATCTTGATATTTTTTTACCTGTTCGTGCAAATTATTGGCTCGGGTTCAGCTGGTGCAATATTTATTTCATAGAGTATAGTAGTCATCTCGGATGATGGCATGTGTCATTGAGGTGCTCAAGCGCAATAACACATAGATAACATGTGACCGTGTACAATGAATGGCTTCATTTCTCTCTTGCGCACCACAGAGAACTAACGATTGTCGGTTTAATAGTGGCTACTATTTAAGGAGATAGAAGCGATTTTAGGAGATAATCTGGGATAAATTGTTGAAGAAATGAAGTAAAATAATATATCTTCAATGAAATAATGTAACTAATCATGGAGAAGGGTGTGGAGGGGGAAGACAAAAAATTGTAGATATTGTAATACAAGAATTTCTTCATGTCAGATAAGCCCCTTTTTGTGCCCCAAAAGAGCTAAATATTGCAAACCATGTGCCCTTAATTCTTGTAAAATCTCTAGATGCTCTCATGAACATTTTGAGATATCAAACATGTAAATTCATTTCATGGGTTTGGCATGTTTTTCGGCTTCAATACTGTAGCTATCAACGTGGCGATAACACGGTAGAGATACCTACTAATGTTTCACCACGGAAATACAGAATGCGACAGATTGCCACGGTACGTTGAGTGTTTCGGCTACGTTCCCTACTAGTACTGAAGTATTGCGGCGGTATGGCATTAGGACTGAGGAATACACAGGAAAGATTATTGAGAAAGTGCGAGAGAATGCAATTTTGTACAAAATTAAAAAAATTAAAAAATTTTGCGAAAAGATCGCAAGCATGGAATCAAATTTCTTCCGAGCTGGTCATGACTTATAAGTACTTATTTTGGAAATATTTTTATTGATTTTTATAAGAATTAGTAGAAGAGTAATTAAAATGTGTGAATAACTGATGTCCAACTAGCGGCCCGTGAAACTTAGAGAGAGAGAGAGAGAGAGAGGGGGGTCAGCCAAAATAGATATACACTGTCGCAGAGTACTAAAACTTATACTTTTACTACACGTTAAGTTACTTTTGTGACTCATACTTTTTTTAAATTATGCAACTATCCGAACTGGGATCCTCATATCAACATCGACAATTAATTGTTAAAAATATAATAGTTTGCATTTTAAAATCATTCTATTGACATAAAAAATAATTGTTTATAACAGTTTTAATATTTTCAATTATAACATTATAATTGTTTATAACAACTTTTATATTTATACAAATTATAATTGTTTCATAACGATTTAATTATAGCACTGTTAATTTTTAACAAATTAACTATAGCATTAATATTTGTTAATAATGATTTAATTGTTTCAATAATTTAAATTATTTATAACTTTTTTGTCGTTTACAATAATTGTTTATAACAATTAAAATAAGTCATAGATTCATTTATAATTTGTACAGAAAATGTAATTGTTAAAACATTTAAAATTGTTATAAACAATCATTTTTCAACGATTGAAAAATCTTAATTTAAGTTGTATACAATTTAATTGGCATACCAATTTCAATACTTTGGTATAGCAATTTCATTGTTATAGAAATACATAAATTGGTATGGCATTTTAATTGTTATAGCAATTTCAATTATGTATAACTATTTTAAGTGTTTTTAATAATTTTAATTATTAATAGCTTATTTATTTTTTATAGAGCTTGTGTCATAATATAAAAGAGCAGTGCTTAAAATAATTACTTAACTAACCACACTACTGTAAATCGTGGTTAGTTTTTACTGTCGCCCCCATACACCGTTACAACTTGCGCTCAGGAGCACGATGTGGTACTCGAAGGTGACAATCGCGTTCAGGTGCTGTGTGCGGGCTTCATCCGGAACTAGAAGCTGTACCAATTTCAAATTCCTCTCCACAATCTAACGTCGATTCCATTTCTCGTGAGTCACAAACTCTTTGCGAAAATAAAATAATTATATTTCATCATAATGTCCAATCCCTTTCAAACAAATTGACAGACATTGAAATTCTGGTACACGAAAATCGATTCGATTTGCTATGCCTCACAGAGCATTGGCTTTCAACTAACAACATCAACGATACTGCTATTTCTAATTATTATTTAGCAAGTTCTTACTGTCGGCAAAATTTTAAAGGCAAAAATCCCCACGGAGGTACGTGTATCTACGTTTGTAATGATATTTTATCTTCTCTACTGACAGGCTACGAGAACTTCTGCGTAGAGAGTGTGATCGAAATTTCTGCAGTTAAACTGACCGACACCGGTATTGTTGTTTTGTGTACTTATAGACCTCCTCAATCAGATCTTGACACATTTTCTCGGAACTTCGAAAATGTTTTAGAACATATCGCACATAAATCTACTAAATCTATCGTTATATGTGGCGATTTCAATATCGATTTCTTAAGTACATCC
>NNCF01127338.1:63592-80308 GCA_002313205.1 Laupala kohalensis
TGCTCAAGTATTGACTATTAATAATAAACTAAAACCGCTTAAAATCCTTTACAAATTTACAAGAGAGTTTAATGACATAAATAAATCCATATTCATAAATTATTTGCGTGAAGAAACATGGAAAGATGTTTACAATTGCCAAAACACCGACGACAAATTCAATGTATTTATCTCAATATTCCTAAAACATTACAACTCTAGTTTTCCCATAAAACGCAAGTTAATTAACACAAAGAAATACAATAGATGGATCACCCAAGGGATAAGAATTTCTTCAAAAAACAAACGCCGTTTATATTATCTTTCAAAACGCTATAACCAACCACCCAAATTCCATGATAGTTTTCGTTAATATAAGACTATTCTTCTAAAAGTAGTCTATGCAGCTAAATATATGGAAAACGACAAGCAGGTACTAAAACCGAACAACCAGACCAAAACTATGTGGAATATTGTTAAAAATTACACGTCAACTTCTGAAAATCGCGAAGAAAATGTTTCTTTACTAAACGATGGCAAAATCGTGTCAAATCCTCAGGACATCGCAAGTTTGTTTAATTCTCACTTCTCAGAAGTTGGTAAAATAACGAACTCAATATATCCAAATCAATGTCCTCCAATTATTACCACCCACATACCCAATTCTATGTTCACTTCCGAAACTAACGCCAGTGAAGTCATGGGAATCATCAGCTCCTTAAAAAACAAATTTTCACGAGGCATAGATGATATACCTGAGTTTATTGTTAAATCTTCGTCCCACGCTATATTAAATCCACTCGTAAATATTTTTAATAGTTCTTTATCGGAAGGGGTGTTTCCCAATATATTTAAGAGAGCTAAAGTGAAACCTTTACACAAGAAAGGAAACAAACTTAATATTGGAAATTACCGACCAATATCTCTACTACCCACTTTCTCAAAAATCCTCGAAAAATTATTCTATAAGCGTCTTCGAGATTTTTTATCAAAAAATAACATTCTCTCTGATGATCAACACGGTTTTAGGAAATCCTTTTCCACTACAAGCGCCATATTTTCTTTCTTAAACGATGTTACCACATCTCTAGACAGTGGAGAAAATCCTCAGGGTGTTTTTCTTGACTTATCCAAAGCATTCGATGTCATCGATCACGGAATTCTCCTTACCAAATTGCATTCTTTAGGCATTCGTGGACTTCCACATCAATGGCTAACTTCTTATTTAAAAGATAGATATCAACAAGTAGAAATATCCTATACTAAAAATAAAATACTTGAGCGTTGTCTTTCAGAAACAAAGCCACTTACTTGCGGAGTACCCCAAGGATCAATTCTCGGCCCTATACTCTTTTTATTGTATGTGAACGACATGTCATCATCCACATCAGATTGCAAAATGGTTCTTTTTGCTGATGACACTAATTTACTATGTAAACACGCCAATGCTCAAAAAGTTTTGTCTAACCTTTCGACTTGGTTCCATGCAAATCGTCTCATTGTAAACACTGACAAAACAGTGTCTATGTCATTTCACAATAGTATCACAAAATCTTTACCCCAGGTTTCTCTTTCTTTAAACGGAACACAATTAAAAACTGTTACAAATACAAAATTCTTAGGTCTCCATATTCAAGACAACCTCAAATGGAATTGTCACATTGACAATCTTAATTCCCAATTAAGCAAATTGTGTTACGCATTCCGAATCTTAGTTAACGCAGTTAGTCCACGTATTTCCCGTTGCGTATATTTTGCAAACGTTTACTCCCATTTACGTTACGGCATTACCTTCTGGGGTAATTCCGGTCAGAGTATTCAAACTTTCAGAATTCAGAAGAGGATAGTTCGGATAATTTGTAAATCTCACCCCCGAAACTCTTGTAAACCTTTATTCAAGGAATTAAATATCTTAACACTTCCCTGCATTTATATTTATGAAACGGTCGTGTTTGTTAAGACCGAATTACTGAAGTGCCACCCTTGCTTTATACGAAACAGTCTCGTTCACGAACACTATACACGCAATAGTAGTAATATTCATCGCCCTAGAGTGTCAACCACTCTTTGCCAAAAGGGACCATACCATTCGGGAATCGTTCTATATAATTCCCTGCCCAAGAATATAAAAGATATTATGAAATTGAATATCTTCAAATCCGCGGTTAAAAACTACCTCCTGCACCAGTGCTTCTACACTGTAAAAGAATTTATTGATTTTAACAAAAGTTAAATTCGTCTTGTGCTTTATCACGCCATTGCTGTAGTACTTTTTAAACAACTTATAACAATTTCAAAAACTATTTTCTTGCATGATTGTGTTGTCTTATGGCTCATATTAATTTAGTTTTATGTGTACTCAACATTGGCACGTTTGTGTACATAAATTCTGTAGCCCCATCCTGGCCCGGGTTTTTCTCCGGTTTTCCTTCGGGTAGAGGCGGATTTATCATACAGGTTCTCTAGGCTTTGTCTAGGGGCGGGTCTATTGTAACAATAAATCGTGAATTTAGTGTTATTTCAATTTTTAAGCACTATACTCAGAATAATCTATAGTTCGATAATAACTTACATGTAATTTTTTGCTTAAAATTACAAACATATTGACATTCTATTAGTATTATAACTCGCAGCTAACTTTTTATCTTATCTAGGAATTTTTGCTGAATTTTTTGAATCCGCCTCTGCCTTAGGGCCCTTGATCGGAATTGATGGGATGGTCCCTTGCTTGCTTCCGGAGAGTAAATTAGTTTTTTTTCCCTCCACGTGGTCATACGCAGTTTGTACTGTTTTTTGACAATAAATTTATTATTATTATTACCTAGACATTTTATCTGTATCTTGTAAGAAAAAAAAAGAATAATGTTCATTATTTTATTATATCATAATTGAACGCGGTTTTCTCAAAAACGTCACATCGTATGTTCCGCACAGTTTTCGAGTGTTATCTATAAATTTGCATATTTAACGTCTTGCGAATTATATACGTAGCTATCAATACAAAAAATTATAAAATAGCGGGATGAGTTTCCGAAAGGGGAGCATTGTTGCATCGAAAGGTTAAATCAAATCCCTGAGAAAATGGGGGTTAAAAAAAATTTTTTGTGGGGCTTTAGGGCTCGTCAACGGCAAGGTCATTATAGCCCTTGAAAATGTAGGAATCAGTGGCATATCTAGAGGGTGGCTAATGGGATTATCCCCCCCCCTTCCCATATATACGCCAGTGATCACAACAATAATGAGGTTTCTCATATATCATATTTCGTACTTGAAAATGAACATTATTACGAAAATGATTACGACAGAAAAGGTTTCATTCCTACATTTGGCAACAGCGCACTGTCCAAAACTAGTACAGGTCATTTTGAAAACGTCCGAAATTAGTTGTGACAAATCGTATCTTCCAATCTTAACTCGTTCGTAACTTTTGGCAAACTACTGAATTCGGGGTTTGAACATGTTTGATTTTGTTCCCTCCATAACGCACAAAGGAAGCAGACAATCAAAACCGAACTTACGATTAGGATTTTATTACGTTAGGAACAGAAGACCGTCTGGGCAGCTCATTACTATTTCACTAACAGCCCGAGTACCAAAACGTACAATTTTTTGATAATGAATTGATTTTTGTGTGTGTACATTAAAATGTGCATTTAGATTGCCAAACACCATTATTGTGCGACTTACAATTTTCAGGTGCAGCGATAGGATCGCAATAAAAAAGGTTATTATAAAAGTTAATAAAATGTCTACAATACAATGTTAATTATAGATTATTTTCTAACTATGTAACAATGGTTTGGAAAATATTTTGACCTATTGTCGAGGTACATAATACTTATATGGGTTACACTCCAGATTTTTAATTATTTTCAGACAGGTTGCATAGAGGGAATATTGTAGCTAATGAAATGATGTATTTTATTGCTACAGAATATTTTTTGAATGCAATTTGACTTAAATGTATATGAGGTTAAATAAAAGGCAAAGTAAAACATTGTTATAAAACTGTGTCAACGAAGCGGAGTTTCGTCCTAGCAATCCACTCGATGCAGAAGTGCTAGCTTACAAACCATATTTCTTATTTAATATAATTCGATTTGAACAATTGGCACATGAATAAATAATCTGATGAAAGACAGTATTTCACGTGGCTTTAGAAAAGCGTGAAAAGTCGATTTGTTCAGTTCGATTTTCCATATCGAGAATTAAAAATCGGAAAACGGTAGTAATTAGAAAATGCCCCATTGCCTCTGAAATTAAAAAGTAACCCGTTTGAGTTTATTGGTTTAAAATAAGTTTGAAAAAAATTCCTGTAAAGACGTGTAAGCAACGCGAGTCATATAAAGCAATTATTTTTCATGGTTTAGGGAAGCATTTACTGAAACTACATTTTTGGATACATGTTTCTAAAAAAAACATGGCTGCTGTCAGGAATTGTCTTTGAACTGCATAATGAGAATTGTCACGAATTATCTAAAATTTGCTTCTTGTAGCAAACTGCTACATAGAATTTGCTACATGTAGCAAAGTGCTATAAAAAATTTGAATTATGAGGCAAATGTTACATATAAAATTTTACTACATATGACAAACGCTACATGTAGCAAATGTTATATAACACTTTGCTTCATAGTGTAAAAGCGCATATACAGTAGACGTGCAGTATACCGATGAAAATTTGAGGCACACTTTTGTACACACGATTTGCGTTACTCGTGTAGGGACGGTTAAAAAATCAACTTATAAATTAACATAATCAAATTAAGTTATACTATAATTATAAATAAATGTGATAAAATGGGTAAGCGTGTGCTATCGCAGTGACTTCGTTTTCGTGTAAACGTGTCGCGCCAGTTTAGAAATCGCTGGAATGGTTTAAGACTGCTTAAAAGTAAGGGAAGTGGATACCAATGAAACGAGTTTCATAAGAATGTGCACGTTGAGGAAGCTTCATGATCCCCACATTTTATAATATAATTTTATATTTTATACATTTATATATTTCTATATAAATGTTGAAAATGTCGTGCAGACGTTGTGGTTCGGGTGCAGGAACTAGGTCATGAGATCAGGTGACTATGTGGAGGCAGCATGTTCAAAACACATTTAAACAGAGACGGCTCGTAGACGCAGGGGGAGAGTGGAGTAGACCATGAGTACAGAGAGTGCACGCTACCCGAGCATCCAGATCTGACCCCCGTACCGGTGTTCCACCTCGTTTACCTTTTCCTTTTCTCAATGAACTCACAAAGGGGAGGCGATGACCCCTGAATAGTTCCTTAACTGCTACGGCCAGTACTGCCTTGGGTTCAAACCCCGTCTCCATCACTTTCTCTGCCGCCTGGAGCCGACGAATGATGATAACAACTGCTGGAGACACTGACCTGGTCCATGCTTCGCCGCCCAAGCTGTCATATGTGAGTAAACATTAAAAGGGTTTTCACCT
Source organism: Laupala kohalensis (assembly GCA_002313205.1). Classification (NCBI taxonomy): domain Eukaryota; kingdom Metazoa; phylum Arthropoda; class Insecta; order Orthoptera; family Trigonidiidae; genus Laupala; species Laupala kohalensis. The sequence goes on from NNCF01127338.1 coordinate 69,021, forward strand.
CGAACAGAGTCTCACTGTGTTCACCTCTATCTACTCCTCCTCTTCCCTTACGGTAACCTCCTCCCTTACTGAGCATCTTCTTCTCATCCAGGCGTCCTCCTCGCCTGAAAGTCACGCTAACAAAAATTTTCTCGCAGACCGTCAGCAGCGATCCACTAATTGACCCACCAGTGGGCGATCACTAATTTGGTGATAGCAACATTTCTCTGTTTATAATTACTTGAATGTTTACTCTACCAATTTTTTAGCTGAATTCTAGCTTCCGAACTAAATTTCTAGCTTTATTTGGACTCGTCATATCTCACTAACATCCAATAGAATCGACGTGTTGCATGAAACTTGGTTTGCATGTCCCAATGTATTTATATAAGGTAGGTTTCGTGAAACGCGTTTCAACGGCGTGCATCATTCCAACAATTTAAAGAAAAATATAATGGAAGTGAGGGACAAAAAAGTTATGTGAAGAAATTGGACAATATTTTTGTTCCAGGAGACGCGGCAAAATCGAAGTGGAAGAATTTAAAGGATTCGTACTTGAGGTACAAAATGGCTGTCAAGGGTTCCACCGGAAAAGCGCTGCGGTACCGCAAAAGGTGGTGGGGGAGTCACATGCAGCTTTTGGACGGCATTTTGCAATCAAATCCACGAAGTAGCGATGAAGTACTACCAGAGTTCCAAGTTAGTCAAATCATGTAGACATAAATGTGTTCTTCATTTTCATACTAAGTGTTTAATAACCAGGATTCATATTAAACGGGGGGAGACAGGAATTTCCCCGCCCTCTCTAATTTTCCCCCCACTTCTACATCTTATGATTATTCCCAACCAGGGAAAAATCATTCCACCTCTCGAGATTGTATTCGGAATTAATCCGGACAATGTTAAAATTATCCAAATTTAATCAATTTATTTAAATTGCCTCTATTGAATAGTATGTACATCATTCTAATAAGGCACTCTATAAATCTTTTTTGAAAGGAAAATAAATTGAAACCTTTCAGACAAATTTGTAATACGTTAATACATAATGTATATAGTATATCAGAATTAAACACAAAATTACAATTACTATGAGATCATTTTAAAGTTCCTTCACCCTAAATTTAATGAAATTTTCTCGATAATTTTATATAGTACTGCATTGACATATGAAAAGACAAGCTTCAAAAGTTTTACCCTCTCTACATTTTCTTTTCCATGTACAGTTAATAACACAATATTATGATTTATAATGACGAGAAAACTTCATGTAATTTGTATCTATCATTTAATCGTAGAATATTCATAACATTTAGGAACTTGCTTCATTCGTCTAAAAGCATGTAAAAATATGGCGTCCGAGCGCAAGGGTTTCGTGATTTGTGTGTCACCTCCCAAAAAAGTTAAATATATTTTTTAAATGTTCGCTGACATGTACATAAATTTCAGACACTTTCCTGATTTCAAGAAATGTTTATTTTTGAAAATAAACATTTTCTCCATAAGATATCATGTATTGCACTACCAAAATTTCACTAAAAAAAACGGTGAAGTATGCTTTTCAAATTGATATCAAAATAAATAAACAGATAGAATTCTGTTTATTTATATTAATTTTAGACCTGTTTAATTCTGTTTACGCCACTACTACCTTATGTTAGTTCTACCGGGTAATGTTAGTCAAACCATTCGTAGGTCTAATTATCTCCTTCGTTTATGTTTAAAATTATTTTTGTATCAGTTATATGAACTGTTAACTGCTTGACTCTGTTCGTAAGCAACATGACCTGCCATTAGCCTGTATGCCCTTGACCTAGTTGGAAATTGCGGACAGGACGATAAGCGCGAACAAAAATTACAATATCTCTCCATTATATCCGGTGACCTCCATGAAAAAACCCTTCAGTCTCTGCATGGAGTCGGCCGTGTTTCAACCATTAAGTTGATTCTTCCTTGTCAATATGTTACAGGCAGTGATTTATAATTTTATTAAGTTATAATATTTTTCGTCCTTTTATAAACAAATTGTTTTTTACTTAAAAACGTTTCGCCAGGGCTTTTGGCCAATATCAGGTATTTACATAAATAGTTCAATACCTAGTAACATGCCATGAATGAAATTATGTAATTATGTTGAGCAGCAATTGGGTTGCCATGAAAATGTGTGTTCCGTTACATACTACTAATTATATATAAAACTATAAAGCTTGAAAAAATTGTCTAAAAAAGCTACATTTCACTTTGTTTGCTTAAAACAAAAAAGAAACTATTTTCAATAGTATATTTGAATATGTACCAGTTTGACGAAAACATGGCAGCTGTACTGGGGATAGATCGGCCACATTCTTCGTAGTATTTATATATATGGGAAATGTACCGAGCTATTGAGGCTTCTCTACATGGAGCAATAGGAGGTAGGAGTTGGGTGGAAGGCTATTGTAAGTACGTGGACCGCTTAACTGGGTTAACCAACAACCTTGCCCATGTGGAGGGGTTAGTAGGAGTTGTTAGAAATAGAGTTGATACTAGGAGGAAGTGGAGAGAGAAAGGAGGGTTCGTTTTTCAGTAGTCACATCTATTTGAACTGGGATATTAATGTGAAAATCTACATGTGAAAAATTTTCTGGCCCTACGGACATGGTGATTAACTAGAACGCTACCACCTGAGCCACGGAGGGACCACACTCTTTGTAGACTCACTCTGATTTCGTACCTGATAGCTGGAGGCTTCGCGCGCCAGGCGACGTGATGTCTCTGGTGGCGGTGGTAGGCAGCAGAGCGTGCGGCGGAAGGCGTGGCGGTACCGCGCGGACATCACGTTGTACAGAATAGGGTTGACGGTGGACGAGAAATAGTAGAGGCAGCCGGTCACGTAGAACATTACCTCCTGCACATCCCGGTAGACGGGCCAATCACGGGCGTGCAAGTACAGCAGGCGTTGTAAGTGGAATGGCGCCCAGCACAGGAAGAAGGCAAGCACTACGGCAGCTGTATAATGAGTATTCAAAAATAAACAACAAACATTCAAATAATTGTTTTCAACCTCTTCAACAAAACAAAGATTGAACAAGAGAGAGAGAGAGAGAGAGAGAGTAGGCTCTGAAACTGAGGATTGATATTAAATTGATAAATAAATAAATGACCACAACTTTTTTGGACTATCACAATATATTTTTATCGTATTTTACTAATTCATAACATTTTGACTCGTCGTTGGATTGTAGTCGTCGTTGGTGCTTGGTCAATGTTGCTGTAAACAAATTGTAAAAAAAATTAACGTAGCAGCAGAACAATATAACACGATATTAAATGTAAATATTAACTCAAAATGTTTGCAAGAAACCAGAAATCACACTAATATATTATAAAATGATAATAAACATTTGTATTATAAACACTCGATAGTTTTTCTGTGTCAGTGTGTAAACACAAACTTCCATTCTTTTTCTTATAAATTTATTTTGAGTTAATATTTATCTTTAATATTATATTCAATTGTTCTCATTCCTACAGTTCATGATTGGTAAGGGAGTCTTAGCTGAACGGGTGATACACGTATGTTGTGTCTCGGCCAAATATTTAGATTTTATTTAGATTTAGATTTCGGGTAAACATTTAGACTTTAAGTGTGCTGTAATATCCGAAGTTGCGACCGTATTGCAATTTTCCGCATCATTTTGATACTAAATTTTACTAGAGGTTCTACAGAGTGGTATTTTACTAAATGTAAGCTTCAATATTAACAGAATACACGCAAATCAGCCAAGCAACCCCACTCCACATCAGGGGGGTATCTCAAAAGGGACTTAATTTGGACTTAAATTGCATAAGTAGTATTATCCGTTACAATGAGTCCGAAAACTACATATTTGGCTCAATCGGACAATTTGGTTAAACTTACGAGGCATGTCCAGAAAGTAAGTACCGTTTTCATTCTACCGCCAACGCAGCGCTAGTGTCGCAGTTCCGCGCCTGCGCACTCGTCTCTCTAGTTCATTGTCTTATCACTGACCTCATTACAGCCGGATTGTGTTGTGTTTACATTTGTTAGTGATCGTTCAAAATGTTAAAGACAATTTCTGATCCCGACGACTGTGAAGCGTTCACTGTGCACTGTGTTCTGGGACAGACAGGGCATTTTGCTTGTTGAGTTCCTTCCCAGAGGTGAAACAATCAATGCGGTACGATACTGAGAAACATTGAGAAAACTACGCGCGCAATTCAAAACAAAAGACGTGGAATGCTCAGCCAAAGCATTGTGTTGCTTCATGACAACGCACGTCCCCATTATGCTGGTGTCACTCAAAATTTTATTCAACAATTGGGAGCAGTTCAATCACCCGCCGTGTAGCCCTGATCTCGCACCTTCTTGTTCTTGAACTTGAAGCGTGATTTTGGAGGAAGGCGCTTTGACAGCGATGGCGACAAAAAAACGGTGTTCAGCAGTGGCTGTCTTCACTGGCTTCCTTTTTGCTATGAAGAGGGCATAGAGAAGTTGGTTTCCCGCTATGACAAATGTCTACCAACCGAACCCACCCCAGGCCGGCTGGGGTGCCTCTCGGGTGCCGTACCCAATCCCGATCTCACGGGCAACGGATCGTTCCGAGGGAGGAGATGTTCCCACAAAGGGGTCATCGACCGTTACTGGTTGGGGAAACCCAGGTTGACGGGGTAACCTGTCTAACAACGAGCAGAGAACCCCGCAAGGGACCTCGACGGACCCGGATAACCTTTCTGATAGCGGGGGGTACACTGTCCCACCACCTTGAGTGTACTACTACCGGGACACTACCCCGCCCAGGTCCTAGATACCCTGGGCAAATTGAAACGGATGTTTCGGACAAGTGGAAGAGGCAAACTGGTTGCGCCTCGAGCTTGGGATCCAGTAAGGCTTCTGGATTCCGACACATGGGGAGAGGGGTTGCCCTCGAGCACAGCTGAGTGTCTGAAGGGTAACCCCTTAATTGGGTCTACCTGGATTAAGCAAGCAGCCGTTCGGTGGACCACTGGACGAACGGACGAGCACCATCACCCCCGTACCTAATCTCGTCTACCGAGTAACAGATCGGATGCTGGGGATTTCTCGAAGTGGTAGAGAGCAAGTCACGACCTTTGATGTTCACGATCTTTGATGGTCAGCACTTTAAACCGAGTAGGCAGGGTAGGGGCATTGAGGCCTCAGGTAACCTGACACCCCTTAAATGGGTTGGTCTCTGCCGGGTAGTGGTTTCCCCACCCGTGGCACGGGAAGGAAGCTCCGAATTCCATTGGTTTGGCGTTCACTTCCGATCGGTGAGCAGGATCGCTGCTCGGCTTCAGCCTGTGCATAAAGCAGTAGGGATATGGCAGCTAGACGTGTTCCCATCTACGAGTACGCATACTGGGAGGTCACCTGTAGCCCATAATCCCAGCCAAGCCCGGGCGGGTAGGGTGGCAGACTGAGTCGGCAGTCTCCGACACGGGACAAACCTGGTGGGCGCTCTCGGGATCATACTCTGGTCCCGAGATGTCGCTGTAGACGCACAGGAATGTCCCAACAGAAATAAAGAGTGTACGTCCACATTTTAATGGTACGATCTCATATAACGATTAGTGCGACCACAGTCTGGTAAGTAGTTCCTTTTAGAGAACTAAGGGGCCGGACTCGTGTAAACACGAAATATTATAATGAACAAGATTATGACAAATGTCTGAACAATGGCAACTATGTAGAAGAATAGTTTAGGAAATGTTCTTTCATGTAGAAATAAATTTTCTTAAAAATATTTTTATGAGTTTTTTTTAAACGGTACTTACTTTCCGGACACGCTTCGTACATATCCTCTCCATTTATCATCACCCCCAGAGTAGCGGTGCTAGGGATGTCCTAGCCGTTAAAGGGATTTATGGGGATCACCGCGTCATCGGTAATGTCAGTTTCCCTCAGGGGTACTACGGATTCCACTTAAACATATCGGTTTTTGTGTTTTTTATACTTTCCTCCCTTTCTATTTCCTCCCGTAGATAGTTTTCTCGCAGATTCTGATATTTTTTTCCATCTAGATAATTTTTTACTAAGCGATGACCCATAGTTACAGCACATACGATCAAAATACATCAACTCGAAGCAATTAAATTTTTTCTAGAAGTTATAGAACTTTTGTTGATGCTTGAGGAATCAATACAAGAAACAGAAAATATGAATCTGCAAGAATTGAATTAAATCGAAAACGATCCAATGTGACAAAACAGACCTTTTCAGAGCGTGTGAAAACAATCCTTTTCAGTATTACTTACGATATCCATTTCTAATTATTTTTTTCGGAATGATTAACACCTACATTCAAGCCAATCAACGCATCGATGAATCATCAGTAGACGAAATGAGGGAACAATTGATTTGTCATAGTTGCAGATGATTTTAGTTAATAAAGCAGTAAGCATTAACGCGTATCTCTAATTGCGCAAGTCTGATATATTTTTTTAAATTATAAAAAGATAAGAAGAATATAAACGGACAAATATGTTTTTATGTATACATTTAAATATTATATTCTAAATTAATTTCAAATCGGAAACTCGTATAAAAACATTACTGTATTTCAAGCATGGTAGGCACCAAAACCGCAGGGAAATACAAGAAATTGGTATGTCGTCATTTTAAGGACGTTAGGTATTTACCAGTATATAAGATTTGACTGCTACTTTGATACTGGACGGAGAGGGAAAAAAAAAGATTATCTCCCGTACATTTTTGTTCTTAAATACTTTGTTTAGATATGAAATACTCATTTTTATGAAAAATTGTTCACGTTAAATGTTAGTCAGCATTCAATTGGTATATCAAAAACAGTTTTTTGCTTAGCGAAATAAGCACTTTTGATCCTTTTACAAACGTTCCAAAGTGCATCTTTTTAAAATCCGGACCACAGTGCTCCGCTCCAGTCCGCTCCGCATCGCTACTTGTCGCGTGTACCCGCAGAATAAGTGTGAAGAGTGGGTTTTCGTTTTACCACATAACTCCATCGTTCACATCCCGTCCCGAGTGATGCTAGGGTTGTTTTACTGTCAGGGAATCTTTTTCAGGTACAACGTTATGTGTACTATGTTGATTGAAATTGATCTAGATGTTTCAGTCACGGTTGATCATACATACACACTTATAAATCCAGTTTTATACAAGTTTACAAGGATGCAACTAATTTTATTTTGCGTTAATTAGAAAGTAATTATCTTATGTTAATTAATATTTATGTTTATGATAATAAGTAACTTATTATCAAATGTTAGGTTTAGTTTGATTAGTATGTGCTATAATGAGTATTCCAGATACAAGTTCATGAAATGATTGGTTAGCCATTCTAAAATAAATAAAGAACATTTCTTCATTAGTTAGTTTCCCTGATAAGGAAGAAAATCAACAGTTAGTTAATAGCAAACTTGACATTGAATGTACTCTAATACGTTTATCATGCCCGTGTGTTTTTTTTTGCTTTCATCGAACAAAGTTGTCGAAGCTTATACCTCTTCCGTCAACATTTTAAATGAAAATGATTGGAGAGTGCCAAATAGAGTAGATGTAAGTTTGTTAAAATGAGTTTAGGAAGTTGGAGGCGAGTATTATTCGTTGTAGTGGCATGCTATGCATTTTTGCTGGCGTGTTGTTGACGTTGTCAAAGGGGTCCTACTGGGTGGTACGAGGTAGAACTGGGTGAGTTCTTTTGAAGCGGAAGGAGGGTGTCAGCTGCTTATATTATGAGTATTTATCGGACGAATTATAAGAGTATTCATTTCGTAATTAAAGGAATAGTGGAAGAATTTCTACAAAGACTCTGAAAATGGCATTTCACTGAAAAAGGGATGTTTACAAGCTTATGAGTTATAGGTGAGCGTAACCTTGGTGCAGAGAGAGAAAAGGAACTGCCTTATTTCATTCTACTGGTGGCTAGAGTGACGGGAGGGTCACCTGCTTGTACGATGAGAATGCCCGGAATTTAAGGGTTACAGAGTTCGTATAATTACGTGAACTTGTGGTCGAAAGAAAATGAATACAGAAAAAAACGCAATAAAGGTGTACATTTATTTATATTAAGAATAAATAATTAATTTGTATAAAAGAGGAAGAGAAATACGAACATTCTTGTATATTTACGAGTATTATGAGAAAAACACAAGCGACGGGAGTAAAGTTAGAGTCTTTCAGGAATAAATAGTTTTTGTTGTTTTAGTTATGACCGTCATGTTTTTATATTAAGTAAGTGTTAAACTGAAATAGACGAAAAGTTAATTAATTTTGCTTATACATATAAGGCTGTACATAAAATACAATAAAAACAGATAAGATAATTTATTTGCTTCATGCATATTTTACTTAATGTTGTAAAATGTGTGTATTTTGGTAGGTTCATTTGAGCCATTGCATGTATTATACCAACAATTTGAAGAATGACGAAATAAATCGCATTAGTGCATTTTCAAATCGAACACACCTTGTTATACGTACGATTTGAGTATGTTATCCTAAAAAAAGTAATTTTTGTTCAGGGAAAACATTTTTATTTTGTTAGTGTTTTCTTTGGTAAATATTTTTCAATACTTTGTATTTTGTCTATTAGCGTTCTGACTTGATACTGACCAGAGGTACACAATGGATCGTTACACTATAGTTGAATTAAGTAAAGCTCTAAAAGACCTACTTAATTTGAAACAATATATTAGCAGCTATTGTATTCAATGGAAATAAATACTACTGCATCGTAATCCCAGTCAGAGCAGTTCAAGGGCACAAGATAGGTGTATGGCCACGATCTCGACATATATTCTCAGGATGCCATCCATTTCAACGGTGTTGCTGCAACCCCCATCGTAATTTTTCACCCCCCCCCACCTCAATTTGGAGGAGTACGTAGCGGAAATATAATTATATGTGCAATGGTAGGTGTTCCTTGGAGTACAATTTGACGCTTCGAGCCGGATGCGGCCAAATTCCTACGGATTCGAGGTCACATACCTATGGATACCGGATACGTCCACATTCCTATCTATACTTTATTGCCAACTATTATATAGAAGCTTATTTTGCTAAAATACGTGATCACTTTCATCCTAAATGTCATCTTGACATTTGTGAGTTAAATTGAACCTCACAAATTTGAATTTAATTTCAATCGTAATGAGTTTAATATTTTGCACAAACTGTCTCTTCTTAATTTAATGTCTCGTACCTTAAGAGGTCTGAATAGAATAGAGACATTTGTTAATTTTACTGTAACAGAACGTTCTGTTAAAGTCATTTAACAGAACTTATTTAAACTTATTTGTCATGGCTCATGGACATGAAATTCTTCTTTTAGCTATGAATACAGAAGTGCCAGCTTCCGTCAAGGACTTTCCTCCTTCTTATTCATTGCACATCTAAGAGAGGGAGGATTCAATTTGTGTATATGTAATTTTTCATGTTTACATTTTCATATTTGTCAGGTGTTATAATCCAATGTTATCTTAAATGTATTCAATATACTTTTGTCAGAAGCTAACAACAGCTATTCATCTTGTAACTTTATGAAGATTCATGCAACTAAATTTAAGTAATCATGACAGTGCCAAAGAACATAAAAGGTAAACTTATGTTATGACTGAATTTCAAGTCATATTAAATTGTTTGTTGGCAACCAGTGTTAATTCACCTCATCTACCTTCCTCATTCTCTAATTTATCTTAACATTTGTTCTTTCGAACCTTATTATCATTGTGTAGATGTTTTCATGCAAAATGTCTGCACAGAAGTGTTAGTAAAAATATTACATTATTTTATGTTCTAAAATTCATTATGTTTTGCATATTACATGGCATATGTATAAGCAATTAGTTTGAATATTATATTAAAAGGTGTAATTGACTTATGATTGGATTAAAATTACACGCGTTTTCTCGTAAGGAAAGTAGTAGTAACACGAAAGTGCCCCCAACATGAAGGAAAATCACCTGAGGATATCCTTCCCAAAAATCTCGAGTGTGCGACTTGCATCATTGCTCCATACTGTGGATACCTCTACATGGAAATGAGAAAATACTTTAGTTAATAAACTGTCCTGATAAGGTTGAATATGAAATGGATGCTATTATGAGAGCAGGTTCATGAGGTAAGATTTGTACCGAGAATTAGAGAAATTACATCAAGATGTGGAATACATCAAGTGACAGCAATAAATTGACACTACCATCAAATAATCTCCGATGACTAATATTCAAAAGTAAGAATATCAGATATTTCTGAGGCACATAATTTGTAATGTGATTTCTGGCGCAATTCATGTACTACAATTGCTTAATTGCCTCAAACTACGTTGCGAAGATTTTGTCATTCAAGAATAGATTTCTGCTATCATGAATTTCTATATCTGGACACGCAACAAGAGAAGAGAATACTTCGATGCATGAAGAGAAGATATTGATTTGTTCTTGCACCGACCGCAATCAGAAATCTCGCATGTAGAATGGAGAAAGATAATTTCTTTGTAACTGATTATTCCTGCGAACAGCTGTAGAGGAGTCCCAGATAGTAATATAATATGACAAGTGATGAGATAAAAATTTTCCCACAATCAAGTCTCGACTTAACTCTAACATTTAAGCTGGATGAGTGGTAAACAGAGGGAAATTATTTTAGAGTTGGTTAAACAAGTAAGCTAAAATGGTGTCACTAATGATGTAAATTCATAAAGAGGAGTTGTGAGTCAGAAGATGGTTAGTGGACTTTGTTGAATACCGTCTTCCCAGGGAAGAGCAGCTGGTACAAGAACATAACTAGTAAGGTTCATCCAAGTAGAGCATAGTGTTTTTGTGGGTACATTGCAGGTGGAATAGGTGCTTCTATTTTTTCAAGAGTAACCACTTTAATTTTTTAGATCGAATTAACTAATTTTTAGTTCAACTTATTATTCATTTAATTTTTCAAATGAACCTGAAAAAAGTTATATTTTTTAAAATTTTGTTCTGAAAGTTTCAACTTTCTCAGAAAAGTTCCATTACTTCCAAAATCACGTCCAGATTGCGTTAAAAGGATTTACATCTGGGAAAACCTTGAAATTTTAAAAGTATTTCTCTATATCATAAGATATGCATGGGAAGTCTGGTGACCAGACATCCCTAATTGATTTTAGTACTACCGAGAAAGGTATTGTCTTGTTATACAATTTAATGAGTAAATCCTTATTTAGTATGTTTTAAAGAATGAAAATGGGAGACGGGACCGGGATTCGAACCCGGGACCTTGAGCTCTACGCGCTCATGCGCCTACCAACTGCGCCATCCCGTTCGCCTCTCGGGCC
>NNCF01127338.1:81163-124465 GCA_002313205.1 Laupala kohalensis
GCAGATTAGTGAGTGCCGTTATGGAATCGCAGTCGAGACGACTTGTTTCATGGAGTCTTCTATTTGTTTACTGTTTCGAAGGTTCCTTGGCGTCGTGGTTTGAGGTTCTCTTATATAGAGGGCGGTGTCGCCTTGGAGATCAGTAAACAACATGGTGAACGTATAGCTTTTCGTGGCGAGTTTTTCTAAGTTTCATGCGTGTGAAGGTATGTACCTTATCGATATGTAGGAATAGCGTTCCTACATCAACGTTGTTAATAGGCGTCGGCGTTACGGGGGAGATTCATTGATGCGTATGTATGGCACGCATTTGGTGTGTACTATGTAGGGAGGGACATGTCCCTACATATGTATAGAGTAAGGAATGATTAATTCCTCACTTTTAATTAGATTTATTTTAATGCTTCGGAAAGTATAAATGTTTCGTAAGCGAGCGGAAGTTTACCGCGACCCTTATTGGTTGGGGGAGACGCGGAGGCGACGGCAGTAGGTCGGAGTGTTTTTCTTGTTCGGAGGAGAGGCTATAAATCTGCCAAGTGGAGTGGGCTAGCGTACTACGCGTTATTTCTGCAAGAAGAAGGAAAAAAGGGAATGTTAAACAAATAAGTGATTTTGTTGAAATTTAAACAAAAAATAGGCTCGGAAAAGTTCTTAATATTTTTGGAAGGAAAGAAGGTCAGTACCGGTAACCGATGTGGATACGTGTGCGCAGTTATAGTGAGAAGACACAGAAAGTTACTGGAAAGGGGGGCGGAGCTCTTTTGTGAGCCGATGAACGGCGAAGTGTCGCAAGCGAAGAGAACAATTAAGTTGGGGCGTGCGAGGCCTCCAGCTCTTACAAATGTCAGTGATAATGGACGACGAAAAGCAGTAGGCAGGTGACTGCGTAAAAAGCGTCGTAGAGCTGGAAATAAAAGAAGAGTCGAAGAGGGGGGTTTGACAATCCAAATATTCGAAAGCTGTCAAGATTAAATGTCGTTAGTAAATGAGAAATGGTATCTCGTTAAAATCACTGGAGGGATGTTTGGAACAAGACGTAGTCGGGAGAGCTAGGAAAATTACCAAAAGCTAGTTTGATGATTGGCTCGGAAGCAGTACACGTCACAACAAAAACCACCAATTATAGCGACTCTACATGTAGTGGAAATTAAGCTCTATTGGGTAAGAAGAATCATATGATTTTTGGAGGAGGAGCACGTTTGCAAGTCTCGACGTGATAGAGTGGGGACGCTCCAAAGATCACTCTTTCGAAAATTTTAGACATTCGGAGATTTTTCATTTCAAAATTCTATCAATATTCTTCGTGTGGAATTTTTGACAACGAACTTTAACTTCACGGACATATCATTATGTTCTTTAGAACTTCAACTTTGCAAGTTTCTCTCGGAGTATGAGTTGGAATCAACTATCAACGGTTGGTCAGCTAATTAGTTGTGGCACTTAAACTTTGCGAGCAGAGTTCATTACTTAATGTGAACGCTAATTAGTACGAATTCATTATGGAATACTCGGTCGTGATGATTCGATTCTGTCGGTGGAGTAGGACGCTAATGAACTTTTACTACGCTGAACAATTACGGCGTCAGTGGCTTGCTGATTTCTTGGGTGGAGCGAGGACACGGAGCCCAGGCGACTACAAAAGAGGGTCAATGGTCTCTGGAGGTGAATGAGTCGACAGCGGCGGGGAGGAAGGTCTTCATGAATGACTTGGTTCTATGAGAGACGTACAGACATACTACTACAACCTTTTGATTGACGGCACATCATCATCAAGGTAATAACGAGCTGGCTGCGCGGTGGGGTGGGGGTGGGGGGGTTAAATGTCGTGTGGCTTCGAGAAGAATTGTGCGACGGACATAAACTACCGCCCTAGCCCAGAACTTTAATAATCACGTTTTTGCTTAATTAAGGAGGGCAAAGAAGATGAATATTAACTACTGATCCTCTGTAATTAATGTAATATAAAAGTAAATGGCTGGAGCAATTAGCTACCTCAAGCTGAAGCAAAAAGAGGGAGAAATTTCATTTTATGTGGGGTATTGTGATTTTTGGGGGAGTGTGCATGATGTATTAGTTAATAAACATGTATAATTGTATAAATAAATAATTAAACAAATTGGATTTTTCTTTTAACAATGAACCATAGAGTGTGTTCTAATGATAATAAAAGGGTCGAACTCATCTTATAAAATTAGAACCTGGTAGTGGGAGAACGAGCTAGCTGGAACAAAGGGAAATAAGATGAGTGTTGTCCACTACACCACCTCGTCTTACACACTACACCATTGGTTTTGTTACAATTGGCTTGCCCAACGTGAGGCTTGCTTTCGGTTTCTCCGCTATGCTATTTTTAATGAACACCATTCAGTTGTGTTGCATATATATATATATATATATATATATATATATATATATATATATATATATATATATATATATATATATATATATAAAATATCTNAGACACGTAGAGAATATATACAAGAGGAACCACGTGGATGAACAATATCGCAGACTCAGCTTTCGTCTCTTGGTTTCGGTACGGTATTAGAGGCGTAATGGATACTCGGGGGAGTTAATAATTACCAGAACTAATTATTGACTGTTATAGAGCAGTGTAATCAAATCCATGAAGAAATAAGCAACCGATAGGTCCTCTTGAGTAACTTCGGACGCTTTACCTGCTATCCATCAGGCTGCACGGATATTTACTCAAAAACTNGAGTAACTTCGGACGCTTTACCTGCTATCCATCAGGCTGCACGGATATTTACTCAAAAACTACCCCGTGGCTCTGCACATGCGATCCAGCATTACGAAACCAAATCAATTCTTCTTCATTAAATCACTATCAATCCACGACATATGATGAACCTTACTTCTTTTCCCTTGCCTGTAGGGGTTAGAGATGAGGATGATATGATGCCTCTTTTTGATATGCATAGGGCAAGGCCGTATGAAACCCTCAGAAATAAAAACAAAAGCGATTTCACAAACAATGGCATCAAAAACTAAGAAACAAGTTAGATCGATAAAAGGCATGATAAGTTATTACCGCGAGTAGGTAAGTAATTTCTCTCATATTATTGCGCCTCTCATTGATCTTTTGAAGGGTAAAGTCAAACAAGGTAATGTAGTTTGGAATGATAATTGTGAAAGGGTTTTTAATACGGATTCTAATATCAAAACGTGTTTTGAGAGCTCCATATTTTCACGAAGGTTTTATTCTGCAATTTGATCTTTCCAAAGAAGGCATTGGCGCCTGCTTATCCCAAAAGGACGATGAGGGCAATGAACATCCTGTTCTTTACTTAAGTAGGAAATTTTCAAATTCTGAACGAAAGTAAAGCACTAGCGAACAAGAATGTCTAATATTAATTTTTGCAGTACAAAAGCTGAGATATAATCTTGATAACGGGAAGCCGTTTTTAATCCAGACGGATCATAATCCGCTCACATGGCTGAAAACATCAGCTAGTAAAAACGCTAGGTTGCACAGGTGGACTCTGTTGCTCCAAGAGTTTGATTTTCGCATTGAACACAGAGCGGGTAGAAATCATGTTATCGCAGATTTTTTGAGTCGGATATAACTTTGAATGTATGACATGTTTCTTGTGGAAATAAATATGGGTATTTTTTCATTTTTCATTGTTAAATAATTTTGTGTGTATTATTAATGTTAATTGTTAATGTTATGTGTTAATTTATTTATTGGTAGCCTCATTGCGTTAGTGTAAATACTATTGTTAAATATTATTGAAAATATTGTTTGGAGACTTGAAAATTGCAGTCTGCGAGTGCGCACATATTTATATCATTATTTTCAGCAAAGTGTAATGTTGCCAAGAAACAGTGAAATACTTGTGCCTAAAGTGAATCAAGAATTATTTTTCAGATACTCCGAAAAGTTGTAGCGGAGGTGAGCTGTAACGTAGTGTAACAACAACTCCAGTGCTAGTTGAATCTTGCAAATTATTTTTAAAACATGTATTGTGTATTTGTGGAAATACATTTCTGTGTCAGGAATGTGACGCTTAAAGTGAAAGTAAGCGGTGTGGATGCTCCTTTGTGGGACGCATGCGGAAATACAAAGAACAGAGAAAGGACGGTTTTATTTTGGGAAATGAAAGGGATGCTCCGACAGCTTGAGTGGCAAGAGCAAAGGTACGTAGGGGCAGGTCATGTGACTGGCTGTCACTACATAAGACGGTGCTTCTTGCTGCCTCGGGGTCTCACAAGTAGAAGGGTGAATCCAGGCGTGTGCCAAATTATCCGATCCAGGGCGACCGTAGAGAAGCCTGCGGGTTTCTGAAATACCATAGATTTGGTATTTCTTGAGTCGCTGAGGTGGCTCGAGATGACGCTTAATTGTGTCGTAGAAGTCTATTAAAGACTTATGGTGGGATAGCTGCGGTGTTCCCAGATTTCAAGGGTGGGATAATAAAGTATTCAGATGTAATAAACTCAACAGCTACTCAGTATATTAATAAACTGGTATATGTTATGTTACTCTGATTGTTGTTCACAGTAACGAGTAAATTAAACTTAACAGCTTACGCGAAAGTATTGTGGTATTATATAGTTTATTGATGTTTATTTCGTTATCAAATGAAATTGTTCTACAGAACCTCCAATCATTTATTTAATTAAATTTATTATTATAATTTGATTGTTTGTTTTGTGGATTCAGGGTGGTGGCAGCGTAAACTATCTCAGGGGCAGAGCGATAACACGGAGAGAGGTACTCCGTAGAGGTGTTGTTGCAGTCCCCCTTCTCACTTACCTCCTGTCCTCACCGGTCTGATGGTTCGTGGGCGGACCTTCGATTTGGCGGGCGACTGACGGAAGTGAATTGTAACGATCGAACTTGGGCCGGTTCTTACAATCAGACTCACACCACTTTTTCACTATCACAGCAGGCGTATGTCGTGTTAGTCAAACTTGTATTTCTAACTATGCGAATATGATAGTGTTATAATGTACCCAACCATTCCATCTAATTGATTTTATTATGGAGAATACAGATATGAGTTTAATAAAACTAAAAGAAAATGAGTTACCTCATTTTTCCTTTCACCTCCTCATATACAATGTCACCTCCATGCTCAACAGTGATAGTTGTTTACTTACCGATTTACATTTGTACACTGTGTCCTTTTGTACATTGTACTGTACCATTATAATAATAGTTTTACGAGTTTTTATAGCTTATTTCAAGCATCGAATATTAGTACACTACACTTCAAAAAATCCAAATTTCTCCCTACTTCCCACCAAAGTTATCTTCTTTTTAATAGTTAATGTACTCAAAATTTTGAATTTTTAAAAGAAATTCTCCTCATTTACATCGGAAAAATTCAAAGTCCCACAATAAATACTCAGTTGTTCCTTTCCCTTTCTACATCTACAGAAATAGGTTTTTATTTGTTCTATTTTCTTTAAGAATTAATTTGTATTCCCAAATCCAGTCCTTACTTCTAGTGGTTTTTACTTGGCTGAAATCGTTTCATAATTTTTGTAGTAAAAACTCATACCTCTGTCACCCCCTTATTTCTTTCTCACACTTTAATTGCCATTTTATTGTCACTTTTTTACTTCGACCTCTTCATTTTCCATATAAAAGCCACGTACAGACTCACCCAACATCTTGACGACGGAGCGTCTCCCAGCCGCCGTGCCTCTGCGCCGATGCACGGCCCCTCGCAAGGCGTGATCTCTCCGCGCCGGCCACCACAATGCGGCAGCCATGCGCGCGTACAGCACCAACAGCGCCAGCATGGGCAACACGAAGAAGAAAAGCATGGACAGCTCGTACACTGGGTAGCCCTCAGGTACGTCTTCCTGTAACATGGCGCAGAACGCGGAGTCGGCCACGCGCCGGCCCGACACTGCGCCCGCACCCATGTACCTTGGTGATGATTAGCCTCACTATAGTAGCGCGGCACAGTTTGTTTTCTCCATACGAACAACTACAGAAGAAAATAGTGAACTATCGTTACATGGTTACTAATTCGTAATTTTTTTATTACGGTAATAGTTATGGGGTTTCTCATATGATTCAAACGAGGTTAAATGTTAATTTTTCCCCCTCTCTCTATCCCGTTATGGAGACCCGTAGATAGACATACGAACCGAGATTTCTCGGCAAAAATAAATGATATTAATTTTAGAAGTAATTGCTCTAACATTTCGAATTTACTAAATTGTTTATTTCACTTTTTAATTAGGTAACAAAAAGTAGTTTAACGATATAAACCACAGATATGTCTTTAAAGATAGCAACAAGTACTTTCATGATAGTTTATGGTGAGTGGCTACAAGCCTGTATTGCAACTAAAAGTTGTACAGCTATCGATCGTTAGGTAGGTTTTATAACATTCTGAGTTTTAGATTTTAAACAAAATCTTTCTTTGAAATATACTATGATAGGATTTCCTCGTGCTGGGGGGGGGGGAAAGTTTGTTTATTGCAATGAAAGTATGAGATTAGTAATTTTAAAAAATTGGATGACACATTTTTTTAACGTTTATATCATTAAAATTATACTCGATCGTACGTAATGCTCCTCTTTGTATTCCTCATGAGGATAGCAATGCTTTCGTTAAAAGTTCAAGAACATGTGACATACAACATATTTATAGCATTGAATTTGTCTCTTTTTACTCGTATGTCTCTTTTCGAAAACTTGTCCCATAACGCAGTTTGAAAACCTTGAGGGAGCATATTCGATTTACGTTTTAACACACTGATTTTAATTTACTAATTTCACGACCTTGTGTTCTTGAATGAGACGGAATTATATGAATAAAATAATTATAATATATCATACATGATAGATCCGTGATCAGAGGAAAGTTCTCTGTGTCAAAAGAAAGCCCGAAAAAAACCTTAGTAGAAAATAACGAAAAATTGTTTTCGAATCACTGGAAACATTAAATTTTTGTTTAATTTACGGGATTCAATAATAATAATAATAATAATAATTAATAATCTTCTCAAGTTTCCAATTATATTCATGAAAAATATCGTATTAGTAAACAGTCTACATTGTAGAAGTCGGTACGTCATTTATCGAAAAATGATAATTAAATTATAATTATGAAACTCGATTACAAATTTAAATATTCAATCTCTTAATATGTATATCAGGGACAAAGTGGACTGAGGATAGAAAGAGACTTCATGGAGAAAAAAAATGAAGGAATCGTGGAGGATTAGAAAGAATGCACAATTGAGACAGAATGCTTTGCGTGATCCTGCAGAGTGTAGACGCAAATAATAATAATAATAATAAAGTTTGCTTCTTACCTACAAATTCAAATAGAGTTTGCCTGAATTATTATTCTTCAGCATGAACTCTTTGTAATTGCTTCATAGGCTGATCTCAAGGAAACTACCTCCAAGATACTCTTTTTATGTAATAAATTTTCTCTGTATCTCGTATATGGTGAGACGTAAGAAAATGATACTTAGCAATCTGTAATACTCTACATCATTACTGTACAATAAAAATAATTATATTCAAGTTTTCAAAGTTTTGAATTTTGAGAAACCGGAAGTGAGACGCGTGGTGTAAAATGAGTCGGAGCAATCCAGTATTGGACTTCTACTTCCAATGCATTCAAAGTTATTTCTCAGTTTTATTACGAAGGATTAATTTGCTCATGACTGATCGGTGAACAAACTTCTTAACTTACACACATACATTGGACATAATCTAAAATTTAATAATACTCTCTCTTAGAACCAATTCGTAAAGATTCGAAGAGATCTTGATTTTCTTTTCGAACAATTAGGCTCGGTCTAATTAGGCGTCGCGTTGCCAACAGTCGTTACGTCGGATCAGCAATGTAGCCTTGAAAATTTTCACCCGTACTCACACGACCGTTGCTACTGCACCAAGCTGTTAGCAGAGGCGAGACTGCAGCGTAGTCTCGGCTCTACGGAGTGTGCTTCATTTCAACCGACAATTTAATTCCCCGAAGGAAGTAGAAAATTTAAAATTTATCGCAAGAACATTTATGTCGGACAGTGTTCATCAATTTATTATAATTAATTTTCAAACCATTATATGTTATTTCATGTAGATGAACGTAAATGTTCCAAATTATTGACATAAAAAAGTTTTCCCATGAGGAAATATTGTAAATGAAAATATTGGAGAAGGAAGTGTATTTAAAGTTTTACATGGAACCTTTTTCCCTAAAATGATTTGTTTGATTAGACCAAAGTAAAGAAATGAAAAAAATGTCGCACTGGATTTTATTTTGTATACCCTCAAATCAACTAAATTTGATTTCTTATGTTTTCAATTCTAGAAGCACAGTTAACTTACATTAGTTTTCTCAACGTTTTACAACAGTGAATTCTTATATGATTAAATTGTAACAATGTAATTATTTGGATGAGATTTTAAAGTTATTGGTAACATTATTTAGAAGACAGACTACTGTAATAAAAAGATCTGTTTTATTCATTCCGAAATGTGTTGAAAGGTTTTGAAGGGTGTCAAATTATTTTAAAGAGTACATTTGAAATAAGTAATGTTATTTGAACAATATCATTATTTGCGTTTCCTTTTTTCAATATTTTCAATAATACGCAGTGATCGATACCTTCTGTAAGACCATATCATCTTTCAAAATATATTTTAAAGGAATAATAGCAACAACGTCTCGCAGAGGTATTGTCAATATAACGATTAAAACTGTAATTAACCCGTTCACGCATATAACAACTCAGAATTTGGTATAAGAAATACGTATAATCTTGTCAAATTTATGATAAATTTAGTCTCAGTGCGAAAAAGATAAAAAATGCTTTCCTTAAAGACAAAAATAAATAGCAAAAGGTAAATCAATAAATTTGGTTTCATCAGAAAAATTATTAAACATTTAAATAATATTAAGAAACAGCGCATTTCTCATTCATTCTGAATTAATTCACAATAAAATGTTAATGGCCAAAAAGGTAAATTCTTCAAGGTCAGGAAATTGTCTCCATCTAATATGACAAAATTACGAAATTGTTTACTTAATAAAAATGAAATAAATTATTCAATTACGTCTCAGATGAATCAACAAGCATTTGAACAGGCGGGTTTCTCACTTCACATCAGTTCTTTCATTCTCATTGGTTTAAATGTCTAGGCAGCGACTCTAGACCCAGCCTTCGTCCGGGTGGCCGGGTGACCACACTCAAAGTCGCACGGCAACGCGCGGCATGTCTGCTGTGTAGGGACTGTGCAATAAGATACTGTGTGTTATACCCTCATTTCTTCACGACGTGCAGCCCGTAGCCAGCGCAGCTGGACGACGGCGGAAATGGCCAACGGGTGGGGAAAATACTCAACGCTGAATGTAGAGATCGTCCCATTTAAATGTACATGCTGCGTTGTCTTGAATCCCACGTACCGGCTTGTCAATGCGATGTGGAGACCGAACCATACAATACTTTCCTGTGAAATGGTGTTATGAGCACGGATGCGCTATACATATATACTAATTAGGACAGCGCGTTAAAGAAGTGCTATGTAAGTTGGTAGCCATTATATAAGGACGCCCAAAGGTGCGGTAAGTCTCCCCTCTCGAGTATCCAAGCTGTCGCTTTCCGTGGTACCCAGCTCTGGGAAACATGTGGAAACCGCGCCGGTGTAGGAAACATCACATTCTACTAAGTACTTTTCCAACACTTTTGCGCCATAACAAGACCTCCACTACCATGTCGCTTTGCCAATCGCTGTCCACAGTCGATTTGTAAGTAATAAACTCTGTCCAATACGACTTACTCTTTTATTCCAACAGAGCCATAATTACAGTAAGAGTTTGTCCAAGGTTGTGGCTGGCCATTGGCAGGAACCACAGCAATGGGAAAGTAACATGAATAGTGATAACGGACAAAAGGAGCTTTGTAGCGAAGATAACACAACTCATTCAGAACTTGACTGAACTTTCTTTCCAATATCGAAGTTCTATACGTCATATACGTAACCGTAATTAAGTGTAAATAAAACCTCTGCTCTTCTCCTTCATCTACCTATTTGAGTGGAGCTTTTAAATACTTATCGTTTTTCCAATTGAGAGAATCTCTGTAGCATTCATTACTTTCGTATTTGCGTCTCACAAAGTACTTAACGAAATTACTGTTGGCAGTTCACAGGTTTTATTCTTTACAAAACGTTCATAAAACTGCCCCTGAATATGCACAGTTATACATAACAAATATGGTTAATTACTAGATATACCCTATTAATTACAAGAGAGATCGTCAGAATTGTTCCTCTGGGATAGGAATTTGGACATGGGATTCTTGGTAACTAGAATACAGAAGTTCGTTTTGTTGAACATATGTTACATAGTCTGAAAGTTTCTATGTCAATCATGATAATTGTACTGTACCCAACGAATCCTATTGTTGTAGATATCCCACTTCTAAATTGTTAATATCAAAACTACGCATTCGCCACCCGCCTCATCAATGAAGATGGCCGCCACGCGGCCGAAAAGGCCTTATGATTTAATAAATCAAAAACGGGATAGTATGACTACAACTGCTTTGATCTGACCTCGACGGATACTCTCATAATACATATCTTGGTGGGACTATTTTTTTTTTTTTTTTTNTACAATAAGTGGCCGGTCAGCGCTAAGACGGACGTGCGACGAGCTTTTCCGTGTGGAGGTATTGTTCGAACAAACACTTTTCATCTTAAGGAAAGTATGTACCAGTGTATTCGAAGAATGCATTAGAGCCCATTGGTGGGACTAGCTATGAATGAATAATGTAACTGTAACGTCGGCGCCAGGACATGCCATCAACTTGCGAAATATTAATAGCTCTTTGTATTTCCCAAGCAGGATGCTGTTAAGAACATTACAATAAGTGGCCGGTCAGCGCTAAGACGGACGTGCGACGAGCTTTTCCGTGTGGAGGTATTGTTCGAACAAACACTTTTCATCTTAAGGAAAGTATGTACCAGTGTATTCGAAGAATGCATTAGAGCCCATTGGTGGGACTAGCTATGAATGAATAATGTAACTGTAACGTCGGCGCCAGGACATGCCATCAACTTGCGAAATATTAATAGCTCTTTGTATTTCCCAAGCAGGATGCTGTTAAGAACATTACAATAAGTGGCCGGTCAGCGCTAAGACGGACGTGCGACGAGTTTTCCGTGTGGAGGTATTGTTCGAATAAACACCTTTCATCTTAAGGAAAGTATGTACCAGTGTATTCGAAGAATGCAGTCGGCGACGTTGACCCACGGGGGTTCAGGTGTACCTAAATTAAAGACGAATTCCACGAAGAAAAGAATGAAGAACGAAAAGGGTTTTTGCGAAGCGCCTAGGTGACGCTCATGACGATTCGTCCTCTACGGCGCGTCCTCTGCATTCCTAGAAGCAAAAAGGGTGACACGGTGGTGGCGAAGGCGTGGTTGTTCACTGATCACGTGACGTCTGGTACAGTATATCTTGGGAGGAGTGAAGCTCCTCAGAGATTCTTTACAAAGGAACGTAGAGATCCGTCAGCACGGACATGTTACTAAGCTTTAGACTAGGTCGCGGAGACCAGATGCTCGTTAGGCTGCTGCGGTAGTCTTAATGAACTCATTACTAGGAGCGAGGGTCGTAACTAGTATCAGTTAGTTGTTGGGGGAAAACAACTTATCTTTTCGAAAGAACCGATAACCAGAGGGTTGTTTAAAATTTTGTTGTCTTCAGCTATATTTTACAAAGTACAAACAATGCTCTCTTACAGCATTATTTGTCTAATAAACGATTATTAGATGTATTGATGATTTTGGGAGTTTGTGTCTGTAAACAATTCAGATTTCATGTAATTTGTAATAAATCATTATTTATTATTATTACACGTGAATTTAGTTGCTCGGGAAACCGAGCTGGTGGCAGCAAAAACAACTACCATAGGGATTTTGGTATGTATGTGGATCCCGCTTCTACCAAAAAAATAATAACAACACATCAGGGTTTGAGGTGTGATGTTACTGTAACCATGACACTGAACTACTTTCTGCGCTTTCCAGCCACCTCGCTCGTTTACTTTCTCTCCACTAGGTGGCTTTCTCCAAAGATTTTAAATAAACATTTCTTTACACAAGTATATTTCAATCTGAAAAGATGCGATATTGATATTAAAGTGTGGTGAAGTTTATGAATATTTTCAAACCAGTACCGTAGAAACTGTACTACGAAGAAGTAAATTTAAATCTCTTAGCCTATATATCTCGAGGGAGAATAACCCTTGTTTAACCACTGTTGAAGTCATCTCCAATTCCAATAAGCTGCAGAGAGTATCTTCTCAATTACTTACATTTTAAATTTCTTCCAACAACTGTTGAAAACAATCTTTACGTTATGTCAACAATATGAGAGCTTTCTTCTTGGTCAGCTTGGTCTCGCCCTTTGCTTTATCGAGCGCCAAATAGTTTTTCTGCTTTTTACGTGAGCTTTGAGGAAAGCTCGCTCTCACTTGAAAGCGCCCTATAGTCTGTTTCTCCTTGATTTTAATATTTTTAGATTAACCCTCAAGTACACGTATTTTCAATTATCTAACTTCACTTGACGATTTACCTTTTAAATATATTTTTTACATTGTTCACGTCTGCCTTATTTTATCATAATTCAATCAGAAAATGAGTTCATACTATACTCTAGAAAATGTTTCAAACGAATTTTTTCGGGACTTACTTTTTATAGTTAATAACAGCCTTAAGTAATTGATCATACTGAATCTCCTAATTTTCCATACGAAGTCCTTAAAAATTGATTTATATGTTTTAATAGCCGCTGTTTAAAGCAAGGTTTCATAAAACAGTGAAAGGTAGAATTAAATGATATATCGATGTAGTTAAAGGAAAATATGAAGAATGATCTATATATTTTATATCGAAGATGCAATGTATAATAAAATATGAAACTGTTTATATATTTCCTCCTAATTTTACTGTTAGTTTTTGCGCGCAAACTTGCATGTCGATTCCGCCTGTCGATTTTGTAGTCGTTAGCCGAGTTCAATAAACCACAGAAAATATCTTCCGTAACTGAATAATTCTTTAACAAAGCTCATTGGTAAGGAATTGACGAACCACTGTACAGATGTATCCAAAAGTTCGTCATTTTTATTAGAATTTGGTCGTGACGTATTCACACTGCTTCAAGAGATTTGGCAAGCTCGATCGGACTAAGATTGTGTACTCTCAAAGAAGAGAGCGGACTCTTATTCTAAATGATTATAGGTTCATCAAAATGATTAACACAACCGATCTGGGCTTTTATGGTGTTACAGAATGAGTTGCTTTAATGTTTAATGGCTGTAAATAGTTAAATCTACAATTGAACTAACATGCGCTGAAACTGATTCAAATGAACTGTAGTTACCACTTCGTCGCTTTCTTTTGTTTCACGTAGAAACGAGCTGAGAAAACGTTCCAAGGTATCACATAAATTCTATGGTGTTCTATTGTAAATATCTTTATTTTATTTTAATACCTAATTTCTACGACAAACTTATCGTAGTATACATTACTTTTATCGTATCTTTATCTTCTTTGAGTAGGGTCAATCCATTTTAAATGATCCAGAAAAAAATAAAGTGTCGCCGCATCCCCTCAGAAAAATTTTATTTTGTGTGTGTTGTTTCTAGTACTAATGGAGAGTTGAAAAACATTATTTAAAAAAAATTACCATGTCTGGTTTTAAAATGGCGGCCATTTTCGTTCTTCCGCGCACACCGTTTTCGGCCTTTGTAAACGTTCACGTAAACTCCTTCCTTTCTCTTTCCTGACCTTCCTTGGGCACCTCTTGCTCTTTTCGATCCCGACGCTCGGGTAACTTTCATTTTCCTCTTTTTTCCTCTCCCTTTTTTAATGATATATGTAATGTTTTGAGATATGTTGATATTTGAGTTATAATTCAGGAGCGTTTTTAGTGGGTATGGTAAAGTCATTCGACGAGTCCCACACGCGGGGAGAGTCATGGTGACTCTCCCTAGTGCGTAACTGCATTTTCTCTACCTGTACAATTTTTTAGGGATCTAATGACCTCGATGTCGACGTGCCGTAAAGCCCCACGAAAAAAGCAAATGTAATAAATAAAATTGTTATAAAATAATCTTGATATTTGTTTATAATTTTATTGAAAAATTACATGTGTGCTCACACTGTACTTGCACAGTATCAGTGGTACTTACCCTACAGTATGAATATTTTGGCAGAAAACGTTTATGAAATATATTTGTTTCGAAGTTACAGTAATTATTTCTATGCTATTAAATAACACAAACTTTAGGTACATGAGTCAGAAGTATCTCTGTCTGCAAATCCGTGTTAATAAGTTCTATAATAAATAATAATATGTACGAAAATGCTGTACTCACACATTTAGTAGTGATAACAGTAAGATATAAAGTCTTTAATATTACCTTCAAGTATGCGTTGTCATGACTGCAAAATTACAAGCTAAATTTCTGATTGACGAAAAACATCCTTGATGCGGAATGATGATATAATTGTCAGAGTATTTAGATAACTATTGTTTAGTACCCACAGATGAACTTGCTTTTGATGGGGTGAACTAACATGAAACGGTACTCCCCTTATTTCACTATCATAAAGAATAGATTACGTTGATTAATAATAGTTTGATCATTTAAAACATTAAAGTCATTAAATCAAGTTTTTTTCAATCACGTCTCATGAGAAAAGATATAAATGATGCTGTGAGTCAGTGCAATATAATATTTTCTAGATGTGTGTAAGGGGTGGAAAGCGTCTCGAATAACCTCTTCCACTCAAATGTCAACCTCGCCTGCAAGTGGTGCACCCTGCTATTGCTGAAGAGGCTCTGACGACCGAGTATCTCCCGGAATAAGGAAACCCCCCTGTCAAGTGCCAACAGTCTCATTGAAGGATGGATGAGCAGACAGGTACTAGGGCACCCTCTTGCCCTTGGATTGGAAAACCATTTCTAAAGGCGGAAGAACTGCAAGGTCAACGGCGTAGGATGCGGAAGGCAAGGGGAAATCACCGCATTAAAGACCCTAGTGGTATCCCTAGTATAAAGCTACTCATGATGGAAGCTTTGAAGGCTAAATTCTCCGGAAGTAAAACAGTTTCGCATTCGGATTTCCGGGCTGGGACAACTCTAAAAGCTCTAGAATCTCAATGAAAATATCAAAGGTTAGGAAAATAGGAACATAGAATGTCAACACATTACTAAAAGTGGGGGAAGTTGGAAAATAGAAATGAAAAGATTAAAAATAGATATCCTTGGTATTTCTGAAATGAGATAGCCTGGGCACTTTTGATGAACTGACTACAGAATAATTTATTCGAGGACAGAAGATGGACCAACCTGAGGAAAAGGAGTAGGAGTGATTATGGAGAAGTCTATGGGACTTAGAGTAGCAGGATATGTGCAATATAGTGATAGGATAATTCTAGTCAAGTTAAATACAGAACCAAATAATACAATTATAATTCAAACAACTATCCCAACTACAAATTAAGACGATGAGGAAATTGAAATAATTTACGAAGATCTGAATCATCTGATAGAAGTAACACGAGCAGAAGACAGTGTAATCATTCTGGGAGATATGAATGCTACGGTTAGAGAAGGAATAGAGGGAACAACTGTTGGGAAGTATGGACTGGGAGTCAGAAATGAGAGAGGGGAACGATTGATAGAATTCTGCACTAGAAATAAATTAGTCATAACAAATACACTTTTCAACCATCACAAGGGAAGACGTTACACTTGGAAAGCTCCTGGAGACATGAGAAGAGCACAGTTAGGTTACATAGTGGTAAATAAAAGATTTTAAGAACCAGGTTAAAAATAACTGAAGCTATCCAGGTGCAGATATCGCTAGTGATCATAATTTAGTCATGATACATGCGGAACTTAAAGATAAGAAAATCGCTAAAGGGAAGACTGAGTATTTACACGTGACAAAACTTAAAAGGCCAAGAATTAGAGAAGATTTTCAAAGAAGAACAAACGAAATTTTAGAAAGAAATAATGACATACTAAACAAACCAATAGAAAGTCAATGGGGAACCATGAAAGAAGAAATATTGAAAACTGCAGAGAAACTGCTGAAAAACGAAAATGAAACCAAAAGGAAAGCATGGATAAGTGAAGAAGTGATAGAAATGATAACTGAAAGAAAAAAGCTAAAAAACAGCACAAGCGAAGAAGGAAAACAATAATATAAAAGACTAAGAAATGAAATTAATAGGAAAAGCAGGAGGGACAAAGAAAAATACTTGGATATTATACGTGACGAAATAGAAACAGAACTTAAAGCAAATAATTTGGAAAAAACTTATGGAAAAGTAAAGCAATTTTTTGGAAAGAGAAAAAGGAAGATATGTGGCATTAAAGATAAAAATGGACAATACATATATGAAGAGGAAAAGGTGGTAAAGAGGTGGAAAGAATATAGAGGTGGAGAGAGTCTTTATGGAGATGAGATGAAAGAGAATGTATTGGAGAAAGAAGACCAGCCAGAAGATGAGAATAAAGGAGACCACATACTAAAATCAGAATTTCAAAGAGCATTGAAAGATTTAAAGGACAGAAAAGGACCAGAGTAAATGGAATCCCTGCGGAGTTGTTAAGAAACTGCGGAGAAAAGGCGGAAGATACAATGTATAGAATGATATGCAAAATGTATGAAACTGGAGTAGTACCAACTGATTTTACGAAGTGTATAATTCCAATCCCAAAGAAAGCAAGAGCACAAACTTGTGACCAATTTAGAACATTAAGCTTGACAACACATGCATCTAAAGTTATTACTCGTATTATCCTTAGAAGAATAGAAAAAAATCTTGAGGACTATCTAACTGATGACCAATTCGGATTCAGAAGAGGCATAGGAACAAGAGAGGCTATATTAACTTTAAGGCAAATAATTGAAAAAAGGAATAGAAAAAGAAAGACAACATATCTATCATTCGTAGATTTAGAGAAAGCCTTTGATAACGTGAATTTGAATATTATGTTCAAATTGCTAAAGATGGTGGGAGTCTCTTACAGAGATAGAAGAATAATCCATAGTTTATATAAGAATGAGAAGGGAATAATAAGAAGCAAGACAAGGAAGCTCATTATCTCCTTACGTATTTAATTTGTAAGTCCAAGAAGCAATAAATAGGATAAGAGAAGAGGTTCAAGTTGGAATATACATACAGGAGGAAAAGATTGACATGCTAAGATTCGCAGATGACTTTGCTATAACAACAGAAAATATAGAACTTCAAAATATACTTCACGTAATGAATAACGTCATGAAAACTGTATTTAACATGAAGATGAATAGAAAGAAAACGAAAATACTCATTTGCAATCGGAACCAGGAAGATCAAAGAAGAGTATCAATAATAAGTATTGAGAATGAAAGAATACAACAAGTAAAGGAGTATAAGTACCTGGGAAGTCTAATAACATGTGATGGAACTAGTAAAGGAGAAATACGAAGCAGAATTAATCAAGAAAAATGCGCCTTTAACGGAAAGAAGAATCTATTTACATCAAGAAATATAGACCTAAAGATATGGAAAAGACTATTGAAGACGTACGTGTGGAGTGTGGCCTTATATGGCAGCGAGACATGGACAATAGGAAAGCCAGAAGAGAAGAAGTTGATGGCTTTTGAAGCCTGGTGCTGGAGAAGAATGTTTAAGATCAGTGGAGTAGAACATATAACGAATGAAGAGGTATTCAGAAGAATAGGAGAAAGTAGAAGCATTATGAGGAGCCAACAAACAAGAAGATCAATTATGATAGGACATACTCTTAGACATAATGGAATACTAACAAGAGTCATCGAAGGGATGATAGAATGGAGAAACGCAAGAGGTAGACCACCACTCGCATGCCTCACACAAATAATGACAGACACTAACACAACATCATATTACGAATTGAAGAGGAAGGCGGATAATAGAGAAGAATGGCGAGTTGCTGCAAACCAGCCTAAGGGCTACTAACTGAAGAAGAAAGATGTGTGACATAATTCGAATTTTGGATTTCGCATTGAATGGCATTTTTTGGCATTGTCATGAAAGTTATACCTGCTATCGAATAGGTGATACCACAAAGCGAACAGTGACAATATCTTATACCTTGAATATATACTTTACTGGTAATATCATGTTCAAATTTTCACTAGCTCTTATAACAATTTATCAACTGACAACGACAACTCAAACCACGAGTCAAAATGTCAATTTAAAAATCACAAAATATATAGCAAATGTCCATAAAAAGGTCTTAAGTTGTAATTTATTATCTATAATATCATAGTAATCACGTATGTTTGCGTAAAAAGTGAAGAAATGGGTTCTATTGACAAGGATCCGCTTACAGAGATACTGCTCATATGTCCGAATGTGTGGCTACTGTTTGTATTATTTAATAGCATAAAATAATTACTGTAATTTTGAAGTAAATATATTTCATGAAAGTTTTCCGCCAAAATATCCATACTGTAGGGTAAGTACCATTGATACTGTACATGTACAGTGAGAGCATTACTGTAATTTGTCAATAAAATTATAAACAAATATCAAGATTATTTTTATAACAATTTTATTTATTATATTTGCTACTTAGTTGCTAAATTATTATTGGCCAAAATCCACCATTTGGTCCAAAGAGGGTTCGAAAAAATGATTAATGTCATAATACTACAAATAATTCAGGTGAGATATCGAAAAACGGCTTTGGTCCTTTGGATTTGGTCCTTATTATTTATATTTTATAGGAGCATACTGTTGCGTTTCCGGAGTTTTAAAGTTACCTATTCATATACACCAAAGCGTAAAGTTTTAGCAAAATTTGGAAAATAATATCTTTGCTTCCAGTTAAATCGCAAAATTGGAAATTTACAGTAGTTTATAATCATAGAGATCTTTCAATCCTGTAAACATATTTTATTAGGTCCCCCAACAGAGTTATAAGCCTTCAAAAAAGGAAAAGATTTAAAAAAAGAAAGATTTTTTGAAGGTTATAACCTGGATAGGACACGTCTTAAAGATGAAATTCTATATACATTATTTATGTATATGCGTGTGAATGCACAAAAGGATTCAAGTCTGAGACTTTATCCCTTCTATTAGAAAATTGCTTTCGAAAACACGAATTTATTCATTTTCAAGCGTCTAATTCAAGACGTGAAATCAATTAGTCACAGGTAGTTATAGAAATTAAATTTATGTTCAAACTGTAGCGTAAAATGTGCTAAATACAATGTAAGTAATTTTAAGGCGCTAGGTCAAACCAGTTTGTATATATTAAAGCTTACGTGAGGCCGAAAACGGTGTGCGCGGAAGAACGAAAATGGCCGCTATTTTAAAACCAGACACAGTAATTTTTTAAAAAATTGTTTTTGATCTCTCCATTAGTACTAGAAACAACACACACAAAATGAATTTTTTCTGAGGGGGTGCGGTGACATGCCCAGTATCACCTAGTATGGATTGACCCAGTATCTTTTGTAAATATATTTACACCAATCTATTGTATACATGGGTGTCCTGACAATTGGTTTCCAGTGGTTCCTATCGGTGCTCAATGATTTGATAGTTCTCATCCACTTCAGAGACACTATACAGCTAAATTGAATAAAGTAGAAAAAAATGCTAAAAGAGGTACTACGATAACAAATCACAAATAAATAAAATTCCAATAATTAAAAGTTCAATAGCGAAGATTGACAAAATTAACAATAAGATTGGCAAAGTTGCATCTATCCATTCACTAAGAGTGATTTCCAGGGTATTGTATGCCCGGCTCTACTTAAAAGATGTACCTACGAGTTCCTAGTATTCCAACGTATTGTTAGACTTTTCCTTCCACAGATAACAGCATTTAAAATACATACAGAAAAGACGCTACTTGACTCATTTATTGTTAAACGAAGTAACTTGATTTCTTGATTCCTGACAAATGAAATCTGTGACGTGTTTAGTAGGTAATAAATAATATTCGTAGGGAATTGTTGTTACAAACCAGAAGTTTGTAAGAAATTATTATTAACAATCACCAAATTGTTAATAATTATTTGTTTCTATTTATTGTTATTTACACCTTTACTATGTACTAGCATTTCAAACCACCGCCATTCGAGTGGTAATTTATATCGTTCATCTAAGTCGATATACTCGACCCATCGATATATATCGATAATGTATAGACTCTCTGATGGAACCTTCTAGAAGCTACTCTCATCGAAGTTCCATGAAACATTATCAGAGCTCCATGAACACGGACAAGCAACGTGTTCGATATAGACAGTCTTTGAACTGCCTATTTAAACGGCTGCTTTCAGCCGCTCAACACACTCTACACACTCTTCAGAGGTATGCCGTCCACGCCGCCAGTTCGCCGTAACGCACTCTTTAGAGGTACGCCGTCAACGTCGCCAGTTCGTCGTGACGCACTCGTGTGTCCGCTCTAGTCTAAGGGCGAAACCGATTAGACATTGCGCACTATTGTGCCATTAATCTCATAACCTCATTATCTCTATTCGTATTGGTAACGTCAGGCCGACCTCAACATGAGGCACGTCGTCACGTCGTTAAGTCGTCGAGATTCCCTACTGCAGGGATGAGTGTTATCTATTACTAAGTGTTGTGTTAATTGCATGTATATGCATTATATGGATTTTTTGGGCAATGATCTCCGATCTTCGGGATCATTTAAGTGCTGTGTTGACTGCTGCTATTCAACGCACGACATGTGTACTTTATTTATATTTGTATTTTATTAACACTATGAAGTTTCAGCAATTCGGTACATTATAACCATTGCTGACTGAACGTGAATCCGGAAGCAGTTGCCAACCGCCAGGCCGACCTCAACTATGAGCATCTCGAGTCTGCCACTACAACGCCGCATCCACGCCGCTTATCAGCGACGAGGTCAACAGGAAGAGAACAAACGATTCTGAGTATTTTCCTTGTATCTACGGAAATCTATGTGCAATTATCTTGAACGCCACATAACTATATTTCTTGTTACTTTTTCCCTCTTATACAGAGGTTCTAAATTCTATTATTCTACAATTTGTCTTCTACGCAGTAGAGGGCATTTATCATGTATTTATTGTCTATCCTTTGATAAAACAAAGGTAGTAATTTTCGAGACCTGTATTAAATGCAGGAACTCAAAACTGTTTAAAACGGGGTAATACATCGGGGGGGCATTCTCCGAAAACTCGGAGAATATTAGATAAACTTCGTATGTACTGCTATAAGTCATACTACAACTTTGCTACTTTCCATTGTGTTTCATTCTGTTTAAACTTATACAAATTGCAACCTCATGTCAGGTTATGCAAATTTGTGGATGTCAAGCTTCATTGAACTAGAGTTCAAGAAGCTGCTGTCAACTCACAATTGACAGCCTCACTATTGTAAAATTACCATATATATGTAATTCAGCTTCTGTAGCATTAATATTATATGTACTATTTATGTTTATAATAAAATGTGAATGTTATTTGAACTAAGGTGTGTCCGTTAAAAAGAATCTTCATACCCTCTTAAGCTCAGTAGCTAGGTGCAATAAACTAGCAAACCCCTGCCTATATCCTGTGTTAGTAAACGTCTGGTTATTCGTTTACAACAATTGTGAGTTATGAAATGATCGATTGTGTAGTATTATACTGTTCTGATGACCTGTTTACATTATTAATGCCAAATATGAAACCGAGTGAATCTGATCTACAACTAGGTGTGGGGAAAAGTAGTATCTTATTACTCAGATAAAATAAATAGTATTGTTACATAAAAGTGAACATTCACACTTTCATACATAATATAAGTTAGATTCAATTTTACGTGTGATTTAATTGAACAGTTTGTACTAATGTATAGTGTATACTAATACGCAAATGTACGGGAAAATTTAGTTTTTCTTCGTAAATTGACGAAACAAATTACACAAATCAACTATCACACTTCAGAGCATTAAATATGGTGACGATTTCTTATTGTTTATCTTACATCTTTTCCTTTCCAAGATTTCAGCATTAAAAATGACACTAGGAAAATATGCTATTTGACTCATTTATTTGAAAAGGTTGTGACTTGACTTCTGTAGTCGTAACAAATGACAGCTCTGACGCGTAAAAAATTGTTCGTGAGTTATGTAATGCTCCATTGTGTATAATCATACACTATTCATATGTTCTGATGTCCTGTGTACACTTTAAATGATAAATATGAAACCGAGTGAAACTTACTTACAACTAGCAAAAAGTAGGGGGAAAGAGGTATCTGACATATTATTCGAGTGCCTACATAATTTCGAGTAAAATAAGAGAATAAACCCGTGCGCTTAAATCACACGGAAAATTAATGCAGCTAACATTCTGTATAATAATATATTTACTTTAAGGTCATATTATTATAGAGAATGTTAGCTGCATTAATTTTCCGTGTGATATAAGCGCACGGGTTTAGCTAGTATAGACTTATTTTGCTCAAATTTACTTATATAAAGTCATCAATTCTTTGCATTCTAGAGCCAGTACTGTACTCACTTCGCATGCTCAAAATAAATTTTAAAATGGGAGCGTTATGAAGCAGCTGGAGGATCTGAAGTCCAATTCCAATTCCTGTGTGAGCGCGAGTGTGTGACAGACGAAGTACATTTTGTTACGCGATAGCTTTCCCCTTTCGCAACGCACGACCGACCAAAAATCGTTCAGAAACAACTTCCTTCCTGCTGCTCTTCGTACATCACATCCAACGCATTGACATTTTCCATCAATATCTTACGGAGCTCATATTTATTAATGACGGAACTCACATGTGTACAAAAGCGGTGGACTTGGGGAGAGCAAGTTCTCCGTAAATTTATTTACATAAAAAATTTATAAAAATAAAATTGTTCTACTACTATATTGATTAATGCTAAGAAAAATCTTTTGAGAAAAGAAAAAAGTGTTGTTCAAATTTGTACGTGACGTAAAGATGTTGAAAACCTCTGCATGACACGAACACTCATGAAATATTGCGATATGCACAAATACATGGTAATAAAATTAATTTTGAAAATAAACGTTTTTTTTCTGTCGAATTAATAAATCAGTTGATTATTATTTGCTTCAGTTAACCATGTTATTTTCTTCGATATAATAGGTACTTTTTAAAAATGTAAAAAAAATATTTGACTGAATCAATTCATTACAAGTATCGTTTCACGGAAGGAAGATTCTTGATAGATTTTTCAAGAAGACTATCAATGAAGCTTTAGAATATTTACACGACTTAGATCAGATTGCTATCTCATACTCGTTCCCAGAAACTCTTTTGCAGTTGATCTGTTAACTTTAAATTCACGGCTACATATCTCGTCTTCACAGGCTACGCAAGTTGGTCTCTTACAACCATGACATCCTTCCCAACAATGTGCGTGGCTCCGTGAATTTATCCGGAATTGATTTTTTATTCTCAACCATTTACATCTCGAGAATAGCACCTGCTATACTGACAGAGAACTTGATCTTGTTTATGTTGTGTTGGTACTGTGACAGAATTCAAATTACACGCTAATCTCTGACATACATAACAAAAGCCGACGTGGATGCGTAATAAGCAATGTTTCTGTTTTTTAAATATTATTGCAAAACCAAGCTATTGCACCCAAAAGTAAGGGATGAGCAAAGTCGCGTCAAAACACATCGATAAAAAATAGTTTCGTTATTCCGTGATCACATTAACAGGATTTACGCTTCGCAGAAATGTCGAAAATTTAGACAATATTTTCATTGATAAACTGTTAAAGATCTAAGGGTGAGAAAAATATAAAATTGCCTGAGCAAAGTCAGGCCTTTCATTTAAGTCCACTTTCAGAGGTTGACGTTCGTTCACTATAAAAACTGTCACTTTTGTATTATGTATGTCAGATGTTTTTCTGTATGAATTGTTGTTTTTTTTCTGCACGGTATGTTTTTTTCGGCATACTGCGTTGGCATTCTCTGTGTGGTATTGTTTGTTTACTGTTCATTTGCTTGTACTTAGACGCTATTATATTACCACTCTTACTATTGTTATCTTGAATTATTATTGTTGTAGTCGTATTTCTTAATAACTTCTTTCGAGGTAGTAAGCCATGTCGTCATGGAGATACTTTGAACTGATGATGATGGCCGCAAATGCCACCGAAGCATTGTTTTAATACTAGACACGGCTCAATACCTCGAAGGAAGTTTTAAATCTTGACGATGATAACCGTGAAAATTTGCATTCATTCATTATTTATTATTTTTGTAAAATGTTTGTGTGCTTATTCTTGTCATTTACCAAGTTACCTTGATAAATTAATAAGACCATGCAGTTACCTGATAAATCAAACGAAGGAATCTTCAACCAAATTTTCGCATCTCAGAAAGGCGTTTTTATGATTCTATTCTCTCGCATCAAGTGTCAAAACCAGCGTTTCATCACATTACTGTTCAGTTTCCGCAGATCGGAGTTCTCCTACCTGCTTGCACGGATCTTACCCGTTTTCACGGTCCTACCTTCTTGAATTTAGTTGACCAACTTTTGGCTCATGCGTGGACCTCAAACTTTTCATACTTAAAGGTAATATGGAAACCTAGGACGATGTAGGAGATTGAAGACGGGGTTATGTCATTAATAATACTATGAGTTGGTAAATAATCCCTTGATAAATTTTGATGGGAAAAATTTAGTGATAATTTTTTGTATGTGAGGGTATTTTTAATAGTTTGGTAAAATCATTTCGTCAGATATCTTTTGCTTTTCTTATTTCAAATGAATGTTCAATTAGTGATAGTTCTATTCTGTAGAACTGTGTTAATCTCTTCACCAAGAATCCGCAAACTCCCATCAATCTCACATAAAGTCTCTTCCTGGTCGGGGGTTTTATCCGCTCTTCTTTTAATTAGAATTGATGGTTTTCATTTATTTTTACTTATCTCTTTGGAACTCCCTGAATCATGTTACTCCAGTTATATAATTATTTTAATTTCTTATATTATTTTATTAATTATATATGATTTGTTTTAAATTCTGTGTCATTTCCCATTGAAAATTGGTATTGAATTTTTTTAGTAAGAGAAATTCATTGAACACTCTCGAATCTTGGAAAAGAATAATGTGTAATCATCTAAACTAATTATCCTTTGACACGCGTATGAATGCAACCCGCTACGCAAGGAAGAATATCATAACTCCCCGGATGACTTATGATACGCGTGTCAAACTCATTCATACAACGGACGATTGGTAAGATTCTCGCGGGCCACATTGCACTCACAAATTTTATTTTTTTATTTTTAAGTGAGAATGTAGGTTGGGTAATTAAACCATATCATGTAGTTTAGTTAATTCAGTTTGTAGAAATACCTTACTACATATACGACGAAACACGTACCTTAATACGTATATGATGAACTCCCTCATGAATCTAACACATAAGATATGCATGTTGCCACGCCAAAGCAGTAAACGCCATGTTGTTTATGCCGTCGTCAAGACGAAGTATCAAAGATTCGAGATCCAAGACCAACATAATACGCACCGTCCGCAAGAGAGTCTCTACATACGACGCAAGAGAGTCTCTACATTGTAAACATTAGAAGACTCCATGAGACACACGGGCTTCATGGACCAGCAAGCGTATGTCGCCTATTTGTTAGGAAACTTCGAGAACACGGGTCAGTTTATTAAGAAGCTTC
Source organism: Laupala kohalensis (assembly GCA_002313205.1). Classification (NCBI taxonomy): domain Eukaryota; kingdom Metazoa; phylum Arthropoda; class Insecta; order Orthoptera; family Trigonidiidae; genus Laupala; species Laupala kohalensis. The sequence goes on from NNCF01127338.1 coordinate 106,904, forward strand.
GAGAAAAGGTTCAATAGACGAACCTCGACCCAGTGTTACGTCGCTAACGTCGTCAGCTATTAAAGTTTAGTTTATAGCAACGGCGACGACGGTGAAATCAGTACGACGGGTTCTCTTGCCGAGTGAACATCGGGTCCGATAACATCCTCAACCAAGAAACCCAGCTCTGCGAAGTCGTCCGATCTGTGACAGAATTAATTATATCTTCAAAAACCACGAGGCTCTCTCTTACGGTCTGCAGCAGAACTAATTCTATCTCCAAAAGGCCACGAAGCGCCCTCTTACGGTCAGCGGCGGAACTAATTCCACCATTCGAGAACACGAGGTGCCATCTTACGATACCACGCAGAGGCTCAACCAGCAGCGCGACCACGTGCCGAGATACCGTATTTCAACGCTATCATCTAGCTACATCAGGATTTATCACCAGCGGTGCCATCTTGTGACGAGGAAGAGAACTTCATTAACCTCGACAACCAGCTTACCCAACGTTGTGAGTCGAACGAGAAAAAAGGTACAAATTCATAAAACTTTCATTTGCCTGTTGTTGTCACCCTTGTGTTATTTATTGTCCGCTTACGATTCAATTATTTGTTCGCATTGATTCTGCATAATAAATCTTGTCCTGTTTAACCTTTGAGTATTTATTTTGGAAAGGAAGAATCTTATTGCGAAGCAATCTCCGTACCGAGACTTGTGAAGCAATAAAAAACCTTCCTCGACACAGTTCAATAATAAAGAATTGATTTTTCCAATATGTTGATTCAAAGACCGAGAACAAAAAATTTTTACAACGGTGGATAGATGTTTATCAGTTATTCTTGATCTGCAAACTAATTTATTTCATGCATGAAAACATTTAGTCCGAAGTACAAATATTAAATAAGTATGTACTCCCCCAAAAGCATACAATTTATGCAGAATTTTTTATAACTTGTCAGGTTCTAAATAGGAATATATTTTGAGAGTACTACCTACTTTTTTTGTGTATGTAGTTCTGGCTTGTATAAAATACGTCAAAACGATTTTTTGCAAATGTTTATTTAATTATTTTTTTAAAGCGTGTAACCGCATTGTTCTTGTTGTTATCAATTAATCTTTACCTTGCAATGTAATATTTAGATTGTTCAGATGACCAGTAATATCTCTTAAAAGTGTTAGGTCTTGAACCCACAACGGATCATTTGTGAAATATGAAATACAACTAATATACATTCGTTCTCTTTTTTCAAAACATAACAGTATTTCCTTCAAAAGGAGATAAGAGCTCTTTAGGTTGTTGTAGCAGGACAACCAATGAACTTCTGTACTACTGCTATAAGGAAGTTCTTGGAATTCTAATCGTGAATTCATAAGGAACAAAGAATATTGGTGATGGTTAAGTGCTCTCGATTGAATGAAGTTGACTACCTTTGTGACTTTTTAAAGTAAGTGGCTCATTTTAAATAATTTTAAACAGAGAAATTATTGTTGAATAAGTCAGCGTTTTTCAGATTATTATTGAATGTCTCGTGTACATCGAAAGACATTACAAGACAAATAATTATTAAAACTATTTGTTTCTGCTTGTTTCTTCTTTGTTGTTTTTCACTCTTCCTCCGTTCATTCTCTCTTCCTGTCTTTCTTCACTCTTCCTGTCTTCCGTCTCTCTTCACCATTGATACCGTTTTTTGTCCTTTTACGCTCTGATATTCAGTTTATCTGGATACTGATCTTGTAATTTCATTGTCAGTCGTGATACAAAATATTTTATTTCAACCGTCATCCATTTAGCGCCGTTAGTTGTTACAGAAACAAGCTTGTCAAGAGGAAATTTATATTTTTTTAAAATGTTTCATACGTCATCAAAAATATCTTCATCATTTGTTTCGTGAAGAGGGATGAATTCCAACAATTATTAGATGATCCTCATGATATTATCGCAAAAAAACAGAAACTTGTGAACCATATCTCATATCCCTTTTATTAATCGCAATTGATAAGAACTGGATTTTTGTAAATATTTCCTATATTTGTGAAGTGGTCATCTTCTATGATTCTATTTCTTGATAACGAGATGTCTCGAAAAACCTTTACCTCTTCTGGGCAGACAAATTCGGCAGTTGTTATCATATATTCCTTGATTAAAGAACCATCGTTGAATGATTTTTAACGTTTTGCTAATGAATAGCTTATTTCATAACTAGCTCTTGTTACTGATTCATTACTTTTCATGAATTTTGTAAGCTCTGCTTGCTGGCTACTTAATGAGTTCTTCATTGTTATTAATATTTCTTCTCCTGTTTTTTCTTTTAAGCACGAAGATTTTTCTTCGTAATTAGTGCTATAACGTCACTTAATGTTGTATTCTTTAGCGATACTACCCGTTGTTTAGCAAATTAGGCACGTAATCTTATTGTTCACTTCCACATGAAAATAGTTCAGATCCCACCTTTCTTAAATTTTTCTTCAGTCGTCATTAATCTTTCGTTTTTTATTTAGCGTAGGAGTGTTATTTTCCGTAATAAATAGGTCTGAAGATTTCTAGAAAAGGTCTAATTAAAAATTTCAACGTTTATTGTTTGCAACGTATAATTCTGTTTTTATTTCTTTGCATAAAATCGTGGCCGCGGACTACAAAATCACGTCTCCAATTTGACATGCCAGACTTAGATCATAAATGAACAGGTGATGCTACAACGAGTGATATGAAAGGCAAACATGATGAATATATATGACATACACGTAACCAATGTTGCATATAGGACTGAGACAACCCTCGGAACATCGAAGGCGGATAGCCGCCCCCTTACAGACACCATTGCTCTGCCAAAAATAGTTTTTCACACAAAATATATAATTTTCTTTTGTAACGAGTAAAGCATTTTATTTAAGTTTTGCGTATATTTTTTATGAGAATTGTACTCTTTTCATTATAATTGTTGATTTTGTTTCTCTGTTTTGTAAATTTAAAGAAGAAGTTAAAAAATAATTTAACTATACTGTTTAATGTTTATAAAGAAAAAAATGAATGACTTGTTTATTTCTTTAGAAAAAAATTAAGATTCCGATCTAGGACTATCATTTTTGTGTATACGTTAGCTCATAATCATTTTTCAGACTTTTAATATGCTCTCGAATATCAAAACTTCATTTCTAATTTTCCCCCCTCAAAAAGTTTTTTCTCCCTCAAAACTTTGCGCTTTTGATATAAGTCCAGTGTGTCTAATGGGAAATACGGAGCTGCACGTACCCGTGATGCATCTTTTATTGATTTTATTACTTTATGACTCGCGATTTTGTGCTTCAGAATAAAAGTATAAGTGTATTATCTCGCGTCTATCTGTACAGTGGGACAATGAAATAATGTGATTCCAAACTCGTAAAGTGCGCAATTCATTTAAAGTTTAATTCGTTTGAAGTTTACTTTCGCTTTTTAACGGAACAACTGTATCGAGTTGAAAACGAAGGTGTATTTGGTACGTCACGACATATAAGACGTCGCTGACAGTGTCACGGCGTGATCTCTTAAGCAGTATGAAATATTGTAGCGATGGATTAAATTACGTTGAGCGTTATGATTCGTTACTTATCCACATTAGAAACGCATATGAAATGTGATAAGTTTTTTATCGAGAAAACACAATCAATTTACTAGCGGTAGACACTTGCATTTGATGCGAAAACTCTACAACATACCTATCAACCACTATTAGCATCAATGCGTATGCATATTGATACTTTTTCAAGAAGTTATGGAACTTCTAAGAGCTCCCGTAAACCGTTGAAAGACGAGGACGACGTTGCAATGTTATTAATCAGTCTTCCTGATTTCTTCTTGTGACTTCTTTGAAAAGTGGAGACGATACTGTCTTAACGAGATTTCGCCACCGGTAAAATGCTTGACGAATATCAGAAGAGGACTGAAAATGAAAATTCAATCACGAGAGGAAGTGGGATGGCACATCGTGCTAAGGATAAAGAGATTCATGTGGGAAGAAAAGGGAGAAGGATGACAAGATTGTCAATTTTTGTGGCAAGGAATGCCACTCTCTAGTTTGCGGGAAATTCCTGGTTTAATAGCAACAAATCGCATGGAAGGGATGCTGAAAATTCTTCAGTGGCAAAGGTTGAGAAGTCGACTATACTTAAATTGCATTCGAAACATGTAATAATATTCGAGCAACTAGTAGCTTTCTAACAGCTTACCGATTTCAGCCGCAGAAATAGTAGAATTTGGTTGAAAGGTCAATTATGTCAACGAAAAATTGAACAAACACTTCTCAAAACAGTTCATGTTCTTAATTGGATATTGGACTGTGTTTTAGGTTACAACATTGATTGTATATATTAAGATAAATGTGCTTTCTATATCGTCAATCAACCAGATGATCGCCATTTCTAATAATAATGCTGAATTACACAGATAATCGCCATTGAGAACATGATAATGTAAGTCGGAAATGGATCAAAGACGTAAACGAAAAATATTCGATTTTTATTCTAGAGGGACACTTTTTTAATGAAAATTAGAAGTATATCCTTACTAATATGTGTATACATGTAAAACAGGAGATAAGTGAACCAGACGGCACACTATGCTGTGTGCACTTTATGCGTGTAGGGTACACGGAAGAAATATGTACTTAACGAACCTTAACACGTAGGTACGTGTGAAACCGGTAATAAAGTGCACACAGCATAGTGTGCCGCCTGGTTCACTTATCTCCTGTTGGGGATGTCTCTCAGGTCTGCCGGGGTTTAGGTCTGGGTGGAAATGGTGTACAGTTGTGGAAGGCGAACGGGTGGTGTAGTGGTTAACACCCCTGCGATCAAAGCAGATATCCCGGGTACGATTCCCGGCTGGTCGCCATTTTCACCTGACCGAAAGTTATTACATGTAAATAAGTCATATGTGAACAAGAAAAGTAAGAATTTTACTATTATTCCACTAGGTTTTTGTCTGTTCAGAAACGCCTTTCAAAAGCAGAATACATTCCTTGCTATTGGAATGTTGTTTAAAATATAGGTAACAGTCAAGAAATAAATATCCTTTTAAGTCATTTTGAACGAGTAACAAAAAAAGATTTTAACTCGTTCTTACTCTGAAAGGTATTGTAAATTTGTAACACTTTACTCATTGTTCTATATCACAAAAATATACTCCGCGGATGTACATATATATTAATGATAAATTCTGATTCTGAGACGTAAGTCATGATTTCAAAGACCCAAATAAATTCGCCTTTTCAAATAACCGTAATTCATTTTTACAAACCTAATTTACCAGTCAAAACCTTTATGTTACGAAACTCTAAAGCTGTATTCTAAATTGTTCATGTCTGTTCAATGGAATCCGTTCAAGATTTTTGCTCACTCATGCGTCCTTCAATATTGACATTTTTCGATTCCCCTGGTGACCAAGTATCATCTCTTTCACGATAGCGGGTGATAAAATCTGATTTACAAAAATAGAACAAAACCGTTCAAAAAGTGTTCAAGTTCATGTTCAAATGTAATTCTGACTTCTGATTCGTTCTTAAAGACGAAAATCATGCAGAAACGACTCCAAGATCTCTCCTGTAGCTTGAAAAATATTATTAGGTAAATTTTAAAAAAACCACCCCTAAGTGGGTGATCAAATAAAAAATTTCGAGTTTCCTGAGGATCAAATTTGTCCAAAATTGCACCAAAGGAAAAGCTTGTATCACAATATGCCACTTATTTTCAGTTGCTGCGCGCACTATGACTGCGTATGTGGTGACTAGACGGCCATGACGCATTTTACATCTTCTTACTTACATCCCTATCCCCAGCGATAGTATCTTCATAAGTACATAAAAATTGGTATCAATTTATACAAAAACGATTTATCTATAACTTTTATATGAAGATTTTTTGCGTTTAATTTCACGTATAAAATATATATCACAATAACAAAAAATGCCAATGTGAAAAATCGATTTTTTAATTTTTTTTATAATGGATGGAAAACTATTCGTTTTACCGCAAATATGATGATAATTAATATTGTAGCCTATATAATAATAAATAAAACAAAAATTTTGAACTCGATCTGATCACAAGTAACAGATATTAAATTTTCCGCAAATGTTCACATTTTACAAATTTGAGGGGGGCTGGAGGGTTAAGCTCCTGGGGGATTCTTAGAGACTTCTGTGAAAATGATCACCTATTGTAACACGGCGTTTTTGAGAGAAAAGTTTGAGGCAGAACCTCTCTTATATTAGTGCTAATTTTACATTTTTAGCAGATTTATACATCGGAATCATCAAAGTGCAGTTTCACTGAATCCATGTTTGTGTTTATAAGAGCAAAAAGTCTGTTACAGACCTGTAGAAGGGGGGTTGGCGAAATTTTTCTAAAAAACTGTAAATGGTGCTAACAAAAAATCCTAGGTACAGGGTATTGAAAGGAGTGGCAGATATTTTGAGTGGACTGAAATTTGATGTACATCAAGGTTTCGATCCCCACGATTTCTTTGTTCAAGTATGTCCCAGACACTTCAGCAGACGTTGAAAGATCGTTTTCGGCATTTAAACTAATCCTGAGCCCCAAAAGACATGAACTAACTCCACAATATCTGGAAATGCTTCTTGGTATTTATTGTGGACAAAAGTATAGCCAAATAGAGAAAAAAATTAAATATGCCATGCTATGTCGATTGCCATGCAAGGTATATTTAGCCACTGTAGTTAAATTATACAGGTGGCCCAAAAATTGACTTGAATGACGAGTTGTTTTAATATAGAACAGGTTTTTCATAGTTTATAAAAATACACTTAATTAATTTTTGTTTTTTGTGCGTGAATAATTTTATCCTTTCATTTTTTACTACTTGTCCAATAAGGCAAATATATGTACACACAAAACAATTGTAGTTTAATTTTGTAGCTTAATTCATTCTAGTGTTTTAAATCATATTAAGCTAATTATATTTTATATCAAACATTACAGTAAATTTATGTCCTACATCAACCCTTTTAGGACCTATTTAGGTGCCTTATATCACACTTTTCAGGACCTAAAAATCCGAAGTCTACATATGATCTTGTATACGATCACTCACATGCAAATAAACTAAATTCCTTTTTGTACAAACGTGATTTTTGTACAAAAGTAATATTGCGTCTTTCGTTTTTGAAGTGAATTTTGAATATCCGAAATTTTTATTACGCGAACCATCCCTGACAACAGTCCGGTAATCGATGCTCTTCTGTACTTGTACTGTACCAATATCTACATCACGTTCGGAGATGAAAAGACGAATTCGACTTTTACACTCTAATTTAAATGAGTATCAAAATAATGAAGTTTATTTGTTTTGAACGCTACAAAATACTTCGTACAATGAACGAAACCTCTTCCTGCTCACAAGTTAGGTGAAATGGCAGGCAGAATTCCACGCAAAACTACCACACAAGTAGAATCAACTCATCAGAATTGATTATTGCGGAAAGTTTGGTGAACTGAGCTGATTTGCAAGACATTTCTTAATTGGGCTCTCAAAATAAATCAGTTCATTACGGAATGGAGGTTTTACTGATGTCGAATTTCCGAAATATAGTCAAACCTCATAAAGAAAGAACAGTTGTTGATTGTGACCAAAGATGAATGAGAGTAGAAAGCCAAAATTTCGATCGTTTTCAAGTGATCTCTTTGTTCTGAGGCCAAGGATATTTGTATGATGAATGCCATATTTGTATTATCAGAGTTCAAAGGGCTCTGCAAGTTCAGAGAGAGAATTAACTATTGATTTGGATCGATTTCACCTTACTTTATGACTAGATCTTTCTAATAAAATGTCTTTAATTGATTTCCTTTGGAAATATAAATACACATTAAATACCCTATTCTATAAATTGAAATGGATTAAAGTGTTCCGTAATTTTTTCTCAAAAATAATATTTCGGATATTGGAGTTTTGTTTCGTCAGAATAGTTTAAATATAGTGGTTCTCACTTCCATATAATCACTGCAGTAGAATATAAACAGCATGTACATAATAGATATATTTTCTGTAATAAATCGACCATTTACATACGTTCCACATATCAGGACTTGAAAACTTGGGTTCGATTACCCACTCAGACAAATTAGCTTAAGTATTCAACAACAGGCTCTTCTACTCAGACATATCAGTTCGGTGCCTCTTTATTCCTAACAGTTCAATATACTAGGAGTCCAATCCATCCCAATCTTCCCAACCTTAAGGATGTGGTTAGGTGGATTATTACTCGCCTCATTCATAAAAAGAGTGAAATATATAATATAATAAATTAACTAATGAAATAGCTCATGAAGCAACAAGCAATAGGCAAATACACAAGAGCATGAATGTAATTGGTGAAACATTTCCTAAGCCAATTTATCTAGTATTTATTTCGGACACTGCAGGATAGATTTCAATTATATTTACAGAAAACATTAAATGAATCCAAATGCTATTGGTCTCTGATCGTATACCAGGAAAAATCACATTTGTTCTCATTCAAGATAAAATAATAGACGGTATTGACAATGCAGTATTACAAAATTGATGAAAGAGCAACATATGGAATTTTCGTCATTTTGATTACGAATATCATGAGTGAGAATAAATAGTAAATTATTGGGCATATTGTACAAATATAGATCAGAGTGTTCATTTGTTAATTTTGAAATCTGTTTTTAAATATGCGAAGAAAAAAGAAAACAAGAGTAAAAGAAAAACTCTGTAACCGGAGCTGGTGTTATGGTAAAGTAATTACTTACTCGGAGGGAATTCAATGTAGGAGACTTTGGTGTAGGCCCCAAAGGGTACTGCGGCGCCCAGCGCCACCAACCAGATGGAGCCGATGACGAGCAACGCACGTCGAAGGCCCTTCATCTTGTACGCGTACAGCGTGTGGCAGATGGCGAGATAGCGTTCGGTCGAGAACGCTACGATCGTCAGCACCGATGTGTACGAAACCCTACGCAATAACACACACGTAATTAGCACGACATTTGTGCACATTGCTCATTGACACAATAGGAATAAATTAGATGGGATTTGTGTGTGAGGGTTAAAGAGATATCTCGTTGTTAGAAGAGGAAAGTTTTATGAAAAATGCTTCAAGTATAAGCAGATACAAGGCAACGTTAACGAGATCATTATTTCTCATATTTTTAACGCTTATGCAGAATATATTATACAAATATTTACAGTAAAAAATGTAACTCAAGAAGAAATAAAATATCTCCATTTAAAAGACTCTCATGTTAAATATTTATATTAGATATGTTCATGTAAAATAAATTTTGAGAATATATTATCAAGTACATGAATATTTGCTATTTCTAAGAAGCTCTGTAAAACTAATATTACAAATGGTTTGGATATATGAGTGGCATGGAAAGAATCAAAATTACTATATCGTTGAATATCCATTATTAAATATTGAGGGTTTCTTTTTTACTAGAATATGCATTAAAACTATGATTTATCAATAGCAGGACTGAACTCGTATACCATCAAGTACTAGGAGATGACGTGGGTTATAATACCAGTACCTGAGCTATTCCATTTCATATTCCTCGTTTTTTTTCATTTCTTTTTGTCTAGTAACTTTTATCCACAACCACTTCTTAGGAGACATATTGACAAGATGACGTGAAGTGGGAAGTTCACGACTACTATTGTGTGATATTCAATGCAAAGACTATCATTGGTTTTATGATTTAAGTAGTATTACACCCTTTGAGAAACACCAATGGACCTGTATATTAAAAATTAAAACGTCTCATTAAATATAAACTTTTGTATGTCAAAGACCTTTCGTTATCCTGGCCATTTCGTTGCCAAAGACCAAAGACCTTTCGTTGCCCCATCCTGGCCCGAGTTTTTCTCCGGTTTTCCTTCGGGTAGAGGCGGATTTATCATACAAGTTCTCTAGGCTTTGTCTAGTGGCGGGTCTATTGTAACAATAAATCGTGAATTTAGTGTTATTTCAATTCTTATGATTTTTAAGCACTATACTCNTTGATATTTTGTAAAACTGCAAACCTTATGAATTATACTACTGCTACCCTAGAAAGACAAGACTTCATCTCAATCCACAATGAATTTGCATAACTTGGCTCTAAAATTATACCCTTTTCATGTCACTCAGTAAAAAAAATTCATACAAAAAGCTTCTGCCATTATCGCTAAAGTAATTAAAACTCGAATTCTAAACATAGAATTTCAAAAATATTTTTCATTACTTCTTTTTCGAAATAAATGTATATATCCAACAAATACGTAAACCATTGTCTTCTAATCCTTTTTTACAGTTAGAGATTCCACTTTGAAGCGTTTTCACTTTTGATCCACATTTCATGGTTATGGAAGCAAACGAAATGAAAGAAATCGACCGAAAACTTCTATCACCGATGAATTTTAACCCTTACAGAAAAGAGGAAACAAGGCGCAATATGAGCAAAGATCAATATTGTTCCAACGAAACTTGAATTTTATTTGGTCAAAACAACATAAATGGTCTATAACATTTTAACTTTACCTCTCTTTGTCGCCTGTTAGAAACCAGATTTTATGACCACTGGGGTCGTAAAATAAGCGCATTGTTATCTGACCATTTCTTGCAGACCATAAATCCTTTGTGAGGACTTGAGACATGACTCCAGTATGAGATTTCCTCTCTTATCGATTGTTTTCATCCCTGTGGCCATTTAAATTGCAATTCGAACAAAGGTGTATGAGTGAGAAGAGACTATTAAGGGATTGATTCAGAAGAAATACTTTGTTGTCTTTACGTTGAAATACTATGTATTTACTTGTAATATATGTCTCGAACTTGTCGGTGGATACATTAAAAAGGAAGTATTTTTTCAAGTACTTCCTTTATTCCTTCACTCAAAAATAAAACATTTGATTACTTGTTACTCATTTATTTTGTGGAACAATGATACAGCTGTAGACAAAATAATTTATCCAAGAAAAAATACTTCAAACAAACGCTATAAACACAGTAGTAATACGTAAATACTCTTGTGAATTGTTTATCGGTCGAAGATTACAATGTCTAGTCGAGATTTCTGTCGATGTATTAAGCTCATGAAACACTTCTCAACCTGTGACTTTTGTTTTTTCTATTTCGCTTATGGTGTTGTTCCATCAGAAACAAAATGTAAATTCCAACCCAAATAAATGTTGCCTCGCCTTATTGTTTTTCTTACAAATTAGTTTTATTTAAACACCTTTATTTTTCTACCTATTTTCTCATTCCCGATCTCTATCTTCTTTCCTTCCTCCTCCCCTTCTATTATTTTCCTTTCTTTTGTTCTTCGCAAAATTTTGCTTAAATGGTTAAGCGGAAATGGTCGAGCAGTTTGGACACAAGTATGAATATGTCGATAAAATTTATTTTTACCTTATTTTTGTTTCCATATATTTCTCTATTTTTATTCCTTATCACAATTACGCTTTGTCCTACGGAGGTCACCTTTTTTGTTCCATCGATAACTATAAATATGGAATGTGATAAGAATGTAACGTGATCTCTAGTGGCAGGACAGAGACTTTTAGTGAGGGTATTTATACCTGCGAGTCCTCTCATGAATTTGGTAATCTGACATAATCTATTGTACACACAACAAAAAAGGGCAGTCATCCGATTGTACATTTAATATGATTCTTTCGTAATCGCGTCTAAGGTAGTACGTGCGTAAATATAATTAAAATGTTACTATAATCGGCATAAGATTATCACTAAAAGGTTTACGATAATTGGCATAAATAAATTGAATTACATTTATGAATCACAATAGTATCACAAAATCTTTACTCCAGGTTTCTCTTTCGTTAAACGGAACACAATTAAAAACTATATTTTGCAAATGTTTACTCTCATTTACAATACGGCGTCGTCTTCTGGGGCAATTCCGGGCTGAGCGTCCAAACTTCCAGGATTCAAAAGAGGATAGTTCGGATAATTTGTAAATCTCTTCTCCGACTCTCTTGTAAACCTTTATTCAAGGAATTAAATATCTTAACACTTCCCTGCATTTTTATTTATGAAACGGTCTTGTTTGTTAAGACCGAATTACTGAAGCACCACCCTCGTTTCATACAAAACAGTTTTGTTCACGAACACAATACTCGCAATGGGAATCATATTCATGGTCCAAGAGTGTCAACAGCGCTTTGCCAAAATGGGCCGTATCATTCGGGAATCGTTCTATATAATTCCCTGTCAAAAAAAAAAAAGATATTATTAAATTGAATCTCTTCAAATCCGCGGTTAAAAGCTACCTTCTGCACCAGCGCATCCATGCTGAAAAATAATTTATTGATTTTAATAAAAATCAAAGCCGTCTTGTACTTTATCATGCCATTGCTGTAGTACTTTTAAAATAACTTATAACAATTTAAAAAAGTATTTTCTTGCATGATTGTTGTGTCTTATGATTCATATTCATTTATTTTTATGTGTACTCAACTTTGGCACGGTTGTGTACATTAATTCTGTAGCCCCATCCTGGTCCGGGGTTTGCTCCGGTTTTCCTTCGGGTAGAGGTGGATTTCTTATACCGGTTCTCTAGGTTCTGCCTAGAGGCGGCATCAATTGATATAATTATTAGCGAATTTAGTGTTATTTAATTGTTACGAATTATCAACAATACTTTCCGAATGATTTATAGTTTGATAATAATACGTTCTTGTGAAATGTCTTTTCTATGTTTTATTAAATACAATATTTGTTAGTATTTGTTAATACTATAACATGTTGATCAATTCTTTTATCGTTAGGAGTATGTTGAAAGGTTAAATTTTACGTCTGCCGAAGGGCCCTTGATCGGAATTGATGGGATGGTCCCTTGCTTGCTTCCGGAGAGTAAATTAGTTTATTTACCTCCACGTGGTCATACGCAGTTTGTAACTGATTTTTGACAATAAAGTTTATTTACTTTGATTTCAACGAAAAAAAGACGCTTAACCGAATATTAAATGAAGTAATTATTGATGGTTCCAGCATTACATCTTACGAATTAAATACTACTATCATGCTTTTTATATCATTAATATAACAGATATTAATAACTTTATAGAAAAGAGTTGCACGCGTCCGCCATACATTTACATGTTCTTATGTATTTTAAACGCGTCAGGCGAGTTCCTGAATACTGTTTATACTATACTTGTAACTAGTAGATACTAATTAAATCATTTTTTCATTATAATTCATAAAGTATTGTTAAAAACAATTAGAAAAAAAAGAAAAGTATACTTCTCAGTGATTTGACTAAATTGGAGCGTTAGTTCCACCTGAAATTAGTCAAGTGGAATGCAATTAGTCAAGTATCTCTGGCCCTGGTTTTTGTCCTGTTTTCCTCCTGGTAGTGGTGGATTCTCCTCTTGTGGGAATGTCTTTAACAACTTTTCTTTATTAATCTAATTTCTACTGCACAAATATCTACAATTTATTTTGAATAATAAAAGGAAAAAATTCCGTATTCATTCAGCAAAAAATTCCGCATAGTGCTTGGCGCTAGCGACTCGGCACGGGACCCCATACTGACGGAGTACCGATCCACAACTACGGATTCTGCGACAACAGGCTGACGCGTCGGAGACCAGTGGAGAGGAGAGTTAGTCGGGACCGTGAGGTCAGGTCGACCTAACCGGGGGTAGACCTCTGGGTTAGACACGAGGTCTCAGTTGGGCAGAGTGGGTTGTTCTCGGGACCGTGAGGTCTAAGCCAGTACAAAGGGTTGGAGTGTACTCAGGACCTTTAGGTCTAAGCCAAGTATAAGGGTCTGGGTTCGTACTCAGGACCGCGAGGTGTAAGTCAAGTACGGAGGATTGGAAGAACTGACGCACGCATCTGTCGCGAGAGTGGCAGCCGTTCCGCCTCGAACGCTACGAGTGGCGGCTTATACAGCCATATAACGCCGAGTCGTCAGTTTGAATGTGGCACGTCACTGCTTGGCAACGCGGGTAGTGCTACCCGCATTCACGCGACAACGTTTATAGATTTTTTATATTGATATTACAAAAAAGCAAAGAAAAACTGGAATTTAAACTTGTACCACTATATTTGAACTATTTATTTTTAAAATTATCTTTATCTATACATATATGCACATCGTCCTTTTGAAATCCAGTGATCATGGACCCTGCAGATTTGGTGGATGTTGGAACCAGTATCTTTCCTCACTTAATAAGCGTTGCTGCTTGGAAGCAGATCTTACCGTCATTGGCACTATTATAGCAATGACCTTTATTATCATTTATTCTTTTAAGTTTATGTGTCAATGAAACAATCTTATTCGAGTTTTTAATTATTTAAAGTTGGGACATTTCACTAAGTGTCTCAACTGGATTACCCGCTGGTTTAATTAAAGTGAAAATTATCAGATTATAATTTTTTAAGTACGCTATGTGCCGAGACATGTGTGAAAAATTCTTTTTTCTCCAGTGTAGTAATCAATATGTATAATATTTGTTATATGTATAGTAAAACATCAACATGACAAAAACATTTACTTCGTGACATGGAGTAAATTTTTTTGTCATGTTGATGTTTTACATACATATACTACCTGAGTTCCCGCGGCTTTGCTCACGTGAATTTTCTAATATATCTGCAATTTTTTTACTTTCTCACATTGCCATTGATATCCAGTGAAAATGTTATCCATTAATGTTGATAGTATTGGTGTGTATCCTCTGTCCCTTAGTTTCTCCAATGCAATTGAGAAAAAGATTTTGGTAAACACCAATTTCCCATTTCACTCCCCTAGGGGTGAGTTTTTGTAAAATCTTTACGTCTCTGACATTTTCGATAAATTTTCGTGTCACGCTCATGCCGGCCCCCACCTCTAGGGGTGTCGTACACGTCATGTGATAAGAAGGGTACATATGTCATTGGAAATACGATTATTCATCCCAGAATAGAATGGACTCGACCCTAATGTTGAATTTTTTTACGTTTTTTACGTCTCGCGCTACCCGTCCCCACATCTAAGGATACCGTGCCCCTATGTGATCTCGACTTGAACTTAACGGTTTTGACAGTTTAAAAATCTTTATCAACCCGAAACTATGGATCCGTCGCAATTTTCATTTTCTATATTTCAAAATTAGTTTTCAATATTTTTGTGCATAAACCTATTCCCCCCAAGGGGTGCAAGCGTCATTCTTCCATGAGGGCTGAAAACTTGCACGATATCGGGATTTCACTATCCACTCAGCGACGTTGAAAATTATGGACTGCAATCTGGTATGTTTCATGTTCGATCATTTTTCCATGGCATCTCCTTCCATAAGAGTTCTGGGGTTTATACGGGTTGATTGTGAACTTTGACGTCTTTGAGAATGTCACTACTAATTTCAGAGACCCCTAAACCTACGATACCAACACTAATATTCGCTCACTTTCGATAAATATTACATTTCACCCCTTCTCTACCTCCAACACAAAGGGTGATTATTCCTTATACGAGTAAGTGGTGTTCATGAACTAATGTGACAATAAGGATGTCACTTCATGTCAAAAGTTCCAAAAATGATTTATTCAATTATTTAACTATTTTTAATATAATATAATAATTTTTTATATTAATATTTTTATGGCGTTACAATTAAAAAGTTCACTTTTCCTCCCAAACACAAACAACATTTAATTTTCCTTAACATTTCCTTCAGATTAGAAGTATCTAGTTCTTCACGTAATAACAATTTTTAATCGGAGAGATGCTAAGGAATTTTTCCATAGGAATTACAATAGTAATAAATATTTGGTGGTAGATATCGTTTCGCAAAGTCATTTCAAATAAAAGGTTATATTAGAAACTATTGTCAACCTAGACGAGAAATAAGATAACTTCAATGCAAAGCCTCGTTATAAAACTTATATTTAACGTGTGATTTTATATATTTTATTTCTACACGACTAATTCCTGATGAAAAAAATAATTTTCTAATTTTCGTATTTTGTAATATATTATTCAACAACACAATCAACATCAATAAATTGTATTATAAGAAGAGATACATGTGGAATTGATACATAAGTAACTTTATTTATTGTATATAATTGAGATGAGCTTTCTATCTCAATTATACATCAAAAATAATAATTAATGATGAGGAACGAATTAGCTCACCCTCCTTAATGTTCATATGAAATTGCAACAGCTTTTTTAAAACATTATCATAAAACATTGATTTACACAGAACAAATTTACACGATTTACATAATATCATTGAAAAATTTATTTTACATATCAAATAAAGAATTTACTCTTTGTAAATACCAATGACTTATTTACAAGATTATTTAAATATTGACGCAACATCATTTCACTCAAAACCCTGCATGAAATATTCAAATAATGTATAATAAAACCTTACAAATTAACCAATAATTCTTTTCATAAGATGAAGAGAATATCTGTGAAAAATAGTTATAATGGGCTGGAAAATTATTTTAGTAAATTTAATATTGTAAATAACATTTCTTGCAACATTTATAACTTTTTCATGTTGTGACGATATCAACAACACATCAGAACATTTTTTAAATACATATTTTTCACGACAACTTCACACATTAGTTAATTTTTAGCGCTGTTGATTTCAACACAAATTACATTGTTCTCTTTGCTCGAGTTGCTCTCTTAGCAGCACACGTATAAGCACTTCAACCTAAAAAACAATATTAACAAAATACATCTTTTAGGCCATTTGTCGTAAGCTTTCCCCGGCAAATAAACTTAATTATCGACCGGTTCGTCGCTTATGTCTAACGTTGTCGCAGGCTTCCATACTGTTTTTCCTACACATGATAACGGATTAATATACGCAGTCTGCTGTTTTTGAATAATGCCTTTACTTAGTTCTCCATTCATAATTTTTCTAACTTCGCTTCGGCACGCGTAAGGAATAGGATACGCCTTTCAAAACGGTTTTGGATCACTCGGTTGTATTTTGAGTTCATACCCAGAAATAGGTTCATGCGGCTCGCCGAAAAAATCCACGTATTGCTTCAGTAAATTGACCATCTCCTTTTCGACTAGTCGATAGTGTTCCGTTTTCCCCTTCTTTTTGGTAATTTTTTGTTGTTGTTTTGTTTTTGTATTGTATTATTTTCTTCCCTATAAATTGTAAACATTACGAGCTAAAAAGAGGCAGATCAAGAAGCAACGTGAAACGTTGAAATTTTTATTTTTTTTGTTTTGTTCTGTATAAATATGGTAGTCTTTTGGATTGGTATTGGAGTATTGTTGTGAATAAATAAGTAGAGAAAGGAAAGCATGGGAAGAAAGAAGAATACGCTTGAAGAAATAATTTTAAGGCGCAAGCGCAAATTTGTATATAATGTATTTATTCTCATGTGCCATCACGAACCCGGCCCCCCCAGGGGACTTACATCGAGTAAGTACGTGTTTGGCGAACACGGGGCCCCGAGCTGAGTCTGGCATTACTTCCACTTACTTGTGCCATGCTCCTTCCTTTCTCTTTCCTGATCTCCCTTGGTCACCTCTTGTTCTTTTCGATCCCGACGCCATTAGGGCTAGGGTATCTTTCATTTTCCT
>NNCF01127338.1:124593-136480 GCA_002313205.1 Laupala kohalensis
TTCAGGAGGGTTTTTAGTGGGTATGGCTGAGTCATTCGGCGAGTCCCACACGCGGGGAGAGTCATGTTGGCTCTCCCTAGTGCGTAACTGCATTTTCCCTACCTGTACAAGTTTTAAGGGCTCTAATGACCTTTGATGTTGACGAGCCCTAAAGCCCCAAAAAAAAAAAAAAAAAACGAACCCGGCACTCATCTTTTTTGAGGAAAGGGGGAGATGTCGTGATTGGAATATGGTATTTATTAACTGGGTCAGGCTAGCGCGTCTAAGCGGAGAAGTGGATCAGTTGGTCACATGACGTAGTTACTAGTTTCATATGAATATAGGGCCGGAGAAGGCTCGCTCTCGATAGTCTTCACGCCACGGGCCGGCCCGAATACGCTGCACCATCGACTGGCCACTTCAGCAACTGCCATGGCTCCGCACCAACTTACCCCACGAGCCTCCGCTGAACCGCCCCGGTCTACCTCGACGTGAGTATTAAAATACCTGTTCTCGCATCTGGGGTTTCTCTCGAACGAACCCTTCCTTCATTTTTTTCTTGTGTCTGACGCCTTCCAGAACGGCAACCGCTCGACGGACTGGAAGGAAAGTCACAACACTAACTTTTTTCTGTTAATTTATCGTTCGCGTGGAGCGCCGTTCCGGTTCCTGTTGTCGACTCATCTGCTAATGTGCAATTCTTGTTCCTCGCGCGTCACAGGTGAGCAAAATAACCTCTCTATCTTTACATCCAGAACGGCTGAATTTTATATTAGGACTTCGATCCATACAACTATGGGCTTTGTCAACAACTTGACGACCAAGCACACGATCTGTATTTCTACTCCACAAATCTTTAGTTTGAGAAACACCTGTTTCGTTATGTGTTACTAATGTTTACTATTATCCATGATTAAAAATTTCATCTTTTTGGGTAACTCTAAAATTATATTATCAACAATTAAGTGATTTATCCACTCCTCTGACACGGTCGAGATAGCGCTACCTATATCTAATGAAATTTGAACAGTCTTTCCGCAACACTCTGCTTCCTTTACAAATCATTTATCCGTTTCTTCCCCCTGCGAATCCCCACTGATGTCATGGAGCAAGTCTCCCCCATCCGAATAATATTGGCCCATTACAGCTGTTTCCGAGATGTAATTTTTCTGGTTTAACGCGGGGCACGGAATCACTTTGAACCCGTGGCGTTCCCAACACTTCCGCTAGGGTCTACTTTGAACCTCTCACTGTTTACTTCCTTCCTCTGCCCTACGGGATGTACTCGGTAGAAGCGGAAAACTATCGATAGTACTATTGAACGCCATCGAACATACATATCAAACTATCGATAGCTCCAGGTAGTCACATTTGATCCTCCCGCGTCACCTCCAAAGCTGACACCTATAACTTTCCTACAAATTTGAACACCTGCACAGGATGGTTTCAAATCAGAGGGAGAAATTGCATTAGTGACTGGAAGCGTAATGGAATCTCTTCTTTACAAACTCGGTGACAGTAACTTTTTAATTTCTTTTTCTTAATAGATTAGTAGAGCGTGAGAGTGGGGGTAGTGTCCTTTGGTTTTCTAAAACTCTTTAGTGTCGAAAATAGATTTTAAAATATCTTATTTCCGTTAGTTGCTAAACACCATTCAAAAATGAAAACTAGTTGATATGACAGTTTTCATTACTTAAAATGCATTATTACAAGATCATTTACAGTTTTTTAAGCCTTAATAGTTTTTCCAAAGTAAAAGATTAGGTAACCACGCATCTTTTGAGTTGATATTATCAAATTGACTTTAAAAATGTCCACAAAGCAAACCATATTAAAAGTTGATGTATTGTGAGCTCAATTTAACCGTAATTGGACTTGATGTGACCTGACTTGGTTTTGTTTTCTCTTCTTTTGTTCTTTATAACCATTATGATTGGAGATTTGACAATAATTTGAAACTAACGGAAACTATCGATAGTTGTCGACTTCATTCAGTCAAACTATCGATAGATTTCCGCCCAGTACACGGCTGCGGCTCGAAAAGAAGTGCCTTGTTCTTCCCCGCGATCTCGAGTATTTGGGTCGCGTCGCTAGTAGTCGCACCAAATTCGAACGAATGCTTTCCTTTTGCTACTAGTGCATGGACCTAACACACTGTTTACATAATTCTTATTATTTTGAGCCCTTCGTCTTACCGTCAGCTGTTTTATCGAATCTTCCAAGCAATATTTGGAGCATTTCAATATCCATTAGAATGAACCTTTTTAACAAATTTTCCACGTGGAATGGCATTTGGTTATTTATAATGCATATCATATCATCCTTACTCATACTCCAACGTATTTTAAGCAGCTACATTCCTCGTTGCGAATTCGTGCATCGTTTCTCCAGATTCAGGAAGATCATCCAATTTTTCATCCAATAATCGCATATTGGCGACGCTCCTCCTTTCACCAATACCTTTCCAGACACGACAGTTTCCATTATTACAAAACATTTGGGAGTTCTATCGTGCAACCCTGTAGCATTTGGTACACTACTTTTATTTTTAAATCATCAGACATACGATTGAAAAATAATTTTCAACGGAGCGGATGAACTCCCACGGACGTTCCTTATCGCTTGCTTCAAATTTTAATTTGGCGTTATATTAATTGAGACTACCATTATTTGCCAACGTGGTACGAGAATAATGCGCGTCGTTTTCTAGTTCTTGAATTTTTGCGTTTAATGACTTTAATTATTCGTTTTGTATTTTATCAAAACTTTGCTTTTGTTAAGCAGCAATGTCTATTTTAAATGCTCATAAACCTCTTTGGGTCATTCCATATCAGGCCATCCAATTTGTAAATATTTTGTCCTCATATCGTCCAATCTTATTTGTTTCTTATACTTGCTCACTAGCCTAAAATAAGAATATGTGTACAATATTAATGTTTTATCAGTTGCATTTTTCAGTTACGACTGATGGAAATTGCAAAAATGTAATTTTGGACCGACTTGCCAGTGCATAAATTGAAGGCAATCAGTCCAGAATTAAGATATTTGAAAAATAAATATAGCCTTCTCTTCAGAATATTATCAGCCTTCATTTGGTCTATCACACAATGAAAAATATTTTTTTCGGTATAGCTCCATTGAGATCCCAAGTTACAATTTTGCAGAGAGACGGTGGAAATAAGGAATGATATAAAAGAATCGAGATATTTTTCCTGAAAACATTTTTCCTGAAAACTATTTCGTATATATTACAAAATGAAGTTTAAAGTTTTAAATATCAACAATTATTTCAATTCTTTATAAAAGGGATGGTTTCCTTGCGTTCGGCCAAAAATTACAACACATATATTTACATCGTGCCGACGTTTTGACCTTTATTGAGGTCGTCATCAGGGTTAAAGTATATAATTATAACCATCATCACTCCACACGGCTCACTTTCCTCACCAATAATACCTTAGTGTACACTACTCATAACATAAAAGGGCCCATTTATTTTTCTAAGTTCCACGCTCTGACCAGTTTTGGATCTGTTAGGTTTGCAACGCCTCCCTCCTCTTGCTTTCCCTTCGACAGGGAAAGTTTCGTTCGACCAATCGTAGGTCTATTTGAAACGGCGCCCATATTTGGAAGACATCGTGCGGCGGGTAAATCGTAACGAGATAAAATGTTTCATTACACCGCTATTAAAGAAATATTTTGTATTTTTTTATTATACACATTTTGGACTTCTATAACAAAAATATTCTGTATATTCTTGACTTCAATAAACTTTACCATTCTCTATATTTAAACGACATCTCGAGATTCGTTGTCTCGCAAGGTCTTCATAGGCAATGTAAAAGATATTAGAGTTTCTGTAAAAAAACGTTTGCGTAATACTGTGATAAAATATAGTTTTTAACAGAATTTGAATATAATTGCAAGACGTCGTATGGAATTGGTATAATTTGAATCACAAATTACTTATAAATATTCCTATAATTTCTTATATTTATACAGTGAAGTAAAGAAATCAAATCTCATTGCCTACAAGTGATGTGTATTGTCGAAAGTAATTTCACATAATTTGCGATTCTCTTAAGTTTTTCATATATGTGAAAAGGAAATAAATAAATATAGAAAACGTTTGAGTAAAATATGAACTAATTACACATAAGTTTAATTCTAGTGTTATAAATATTATAAAACTACATAAGGAACAAATAATTTACATCTTCTAGTGACATTTATCCACGGTATAACAATTTGGTACATATTAGATTCGTTTCCTACTCAATATTTTTATCTAAATAAAGTATTAATACTTGGGGTATAATTACGAACTCGTGAATTTCTTTTAGTATCATTGTTTTCTTTAAATATAAATTATTTGCTTTTAAATTCAATATAAAAGTTTTTTGCACATGTTTATTACAATTTTGAAGAACTTTTCTAAATTCTTCGCAAAATATATCATTGAACACTTTCATTTACACATGAAGAAACTAAAATATCGAAACTTAAAGAGAACATGAATAGAAATTATTTTACAGAAACTTTGTCGTCTCGTCGGCAGATGAACTTTGTCCTAAANACTTTGTCGTCTCGTCGGCAGAAGAACTTTGCCCTGCTACGTTGCCATGTATGTTGTAATGCCATGTTGCCGAATTGACAGCTGCTCAGCGTATGTTTTAAGATTTTCCTAAGCAATGTGAGAGCATGAATTAAGGTTTCGTTCATTACAGCTCCCAAACAGATATTACGAGCTGAATTGTGGTATAAACCATTTTCAAAAACCTGTTCACAAGTGTCACTAGGATTCGAACCAACCTTGTGATGAGAGAACAATTATAGCAGTGCTTTAGTGTTCTCAGCCAATTGCACATTTGCTGCAGGAGGTAAATGTCTGTTAAATATTCAAACAAATAAATATCCACTCAAGTCTGCGTGTTTTAGTCGGTTTGACAATGAATGACATTCTTTTTTTCTTGAATTGCCTCTTGCAACACCGCGGGATTTAAGATTTAATAGATTTATAAATAATATAATTAATTGAGTTGAGAGTGCAATTACAATTTAAATTATTTTATTGGATACCAGAACTTTGTAATTTTTGTGATAACAAAGTGAAATTATACTTTGAAATTAAATGGACGTAATCCTCAGAATTATTTTAATAATTCTGCATAATATCATTTAGTATACCTTGTTGAAATAAATTCTTTTAACTGCGCCTGTAAGTAGTGTTACCAATATCTTATCTTATCTGATCAGATAAGCTCGTGTTTCTCTGTGGAGGGGGAACCTGTATTCCTTGTTCCTCTCAGACAGGTTCCCCTGGAGGTCAAACTCTAAATGGTAAATACAATTAAGATTTGTGTTATAATGAATTTGTAAAATTAGAATGCTGTATATTTGTTTTAAAAACAGGAAGTAAAATTCTTTTGATCTTACGTAATAGATATATTTTATTTTTTCCGGAGAAACATATTCTATTTAATAGTTTTTCCAAACCACCTTCTTCCATGATGTGGCCGACAGAACCCATCAACAAGTGAAATCCTCTTTATCTCACAACCACATAAGACAGTTTAAAATCTCCTCTACAACCGCTTCAGATGATGAAAAATCCAACAAAAGTAGCCTCCTGTTTCCACCCCCAATTGACAAAAAGATCACTATATTAACATTGGTGTTGGTATATCTTTTAACGAAGGAAAATTTTGACAAGCGCAATACGAACAAACAAACAAACAAACTGTAACTTCCAGCACATGGAAATTATTAAGCTTATCAAGTATCTGCATCCTGAAGTCTGCAATGTCGTACCATATTTGGTTTCTTGACAAACAAAATTGTGCGTTTGAATGTTGATACTTGAAGACGTGTAACTTCCTTACACTCAGCTTAAATGCGCTCTAGCTCATTTAGACAAGATCCTGAACAGTTCATTTGACGAATAATACCCTATAGGAGACATAATTTGGATTAAATTTAATGTTATTTATCTTTGTTTCGCGCACTACCCTCTAATAGGATCTAATTTTTGAGTACTAAGCGAGAAAAAAAAGAAAACCTGTCGTTTAGGATCCATTCTGAAAGTTTGTAGAAAATTCATCGCGCTCTAGCGCGACATCTGTTCGTCGGACAAAAAATAACTGATTTTTTGTAAGATTTAATTTTAGGTAATTTCAAGTATATTATTTTTGTATACGTATTCTTTTCTTTAGAAGCGTGAGCATGTAGAGTTATAAACAAAAACTAAGAATTCTTTAGACGTTTCCAAATTTTTCTCAAAAAGCACAAGCTTTACGAGGTGGTAAAGTTCAAATTCGGATTCAGAACCCCCCGAAAACAAAGAATTATTGATATAAAACTTATATATTTTCCCTTCCAAACTACCATATGACTGGACTTCGGTAGTATGATACGATTAGTGTTTTGTATCATGCTCTATGAAGAAAGACATAACGTACATTATCCTCAGTTGCGTGAACAGTTACGACCTGCGAAAAATCTCGAAGGTAGTGGTACAGTAGAAACTACACGAATGATATTCCTAATTTACTAGTTTCAACGAGATTACAGCAACAAAGATACTTACATCTCTGATACGATGGCGCGGAATTTACATAATGGTTCTCCCAATGGCCAAGGATACTGCTGCCAGAACACGCTCATCTCGTTAGGAAGACCTGAAACACAAAGGAGAAGAGGATTCATTAAATTAAATTAGAACAATAATGATCAAATCTCACTTCTGTTTTGCATTATTCAACGTAGTATATTCAAAACTGCGACGACATGTCAAAGCTCCTATTTCAAGTAAACTATTTCACGAACATGAGCGAAAGAATCTCGTTCCATCTAACAGACCTCTTCGGACTTAAAAATCCAATGCACGAGAAGACCTTATCAATAATCTTTTCAAATATTAGTGAGATTATAATTTTTGTTATTTTATCAGAGACTAAAAAATTGCTCTTTAGAGAGTGTTAATTTACAAGCAAAATATTTACAGGTAAAAAGAATAATACCTTCGTCCAGCTAGAATCACATTCTATCCCAGTGTGCAGCACTCTACGTTTTTACGACAATGATAACTATGTTCTAGATATTGGCAGTAAAAATACTGTCCGAGAAAATAAATTTATATTTTAAGGACTTCATGTAAAAAAGTGTTTAGTTCTAGTTTATTGACTATTTCTGTCGAACCACAGAGCTGCAACACTTATTACTTAGGAAGTTGACTCATTTTTCACGGACTTAATATTTTTGCATTGCGTTTGTTAGGGGTTGGTTTAATTTTACAACTTGATTATTTATTCAATTTTCATTAATGCTATTTGTAAGCTGTTTCTCGCGGATAATGGCGACTTGTAGGAGAATATCGCAATCTAGATTTTTTATTTGATTTCATTAATATAGTTAGCAAACAATGCAACAACAGTGAGAAAACCATGTGTTAGACGTTGGTTGCGAGCTGCAAAGTACAATCCCCGCCTTTGTCAGGACAAGGATGAATTGATCCTTACTGAAAGAGCTTTTACATGGTCGTTTATCATATTGGACTTCGGAGAAAACCAAATTGTTTCATCTTACAGATGGGGTCTTCGTAGCATACCTTATCGCACGCTTAAGTGACATCTACGAATATTGCGAACGTGTTATTTTGGTGTTAAAAGTTTTGATATAATTTTTTACTAAATTCTGAATAATCAGCGATTTTGTTTTTTTCAATCACAATTAACATCACGTATTTATGTTTATTTCTACTATTTTTTTCAGTTTTCACTAGAAATCACACTAGTTACTTCAAATAAGCTATTCCAATACTTTCACTAAAATGGAAAAAAAAAATTAATGTATGCAGTTTTCAGGAGCATTTGAATGTTTACTAGGTTTTTGAATCCTAAGAGAACAACATCATGAAAATTCACTCTTTATATATAAAAGCCTTAGAAAATAGATCTATCAATAAAATATTACTGTTATAATGTATTCTTTAGTGAAAAATGCAGCAGAAATTTGGTTTTTATTTATGAAATGTGTGAATTCCCGAATGCACAAGTTGTAAACGTTAGTAGTAGAACAAAATGATTTATCCCTCTCTATATGCAATTAAGGAGAGTATTGTAAACGTTCTGGAACTAGATGAGACACAACTAAATCATCATGGTTTACACGCAGAGAACGTAGTGTCAAAGTTTCGAGATCATGCCGGAAATCGAAAGAGTGATTTATGTTGTTTACTAGGTAACTTGAGAACAGTTTGGTTCAGATTCAAACAGAATATACTGAGTATTTTTGGTTCTGGATTAGAGCTGAGTTGTATGCATCTTTTTAAACTTGTTTCAAAAAGATTTATACTATTGTGTTGACACGAAACTAGACATGCTGTTCAAAACAATTTTCATCTCCTACAATTTTTTAATTTTTCTGAAAATATGAGTATATTTAGTAGAATTTTTTTATGTTAGTAGAATTTAAATTATTTTAATTATAAATAAATTATTTTATTAACTAACACATAAGTAGAATTTAAATTTATTTTAGCCAATTATTACACTCTGGTTGGGTTAAATTTAACATAGCTATATCAATATTACGAGGCAAAACATAACACAATACGTACTCTTCATACTACCATCATCAGAATATTTCGTTAAGCAATGCTTAAAGTATTTTAGTTTGGGGAAATTGAAGACATTAAAGTATATATTTTTTAAATTGGGGTTTTAGGGCTCGCCAACATCATGGTCATTGGAGTATAATTGGTCATGGTCATTGAAGTATGATTGACATATTAAGTAATATATTTAGTCAAAGTTTTTCAATTTATTGCACGATTTTCATACTATAATTTGTATTCTCACGGGAGACCCTCCCTAGAGAGCGCGTTCTGTGAGTGGCGAATGGGAGATCCCACAGAATTTTATTAGTGGACTGATTCCGAATACTTCGAATAAGGATCCGTGAACCAACAGGGTCAATGGGGGTAGCATCTATGCAGCTATGGAAGTGACGCTCCATGGGTCACATAGTTGAGATTGAGCAGTTTTTCCCTTGCCTTCTGCCAGTCTCCTCTTTCATCTTTCCTATCAGTCTTCCTTGGATAACTCTTGTTTTTATTCGACCACAACGCTATAGTTCATGAGGGTTAGGGAATCTTTCATCCTTTATCTACTTGTAATTCTTTAATTCGAAACCTAGGTCATGTCTCTGGACCGGTGATCTTGGCTTAACTGCCTGGCTTGCGTGGAGCAAATCATTATAAAAGTCCTCCAAATCACAAGGTTGCTGCAACGCCGAGGGGATGCATGAATGACGGATCTAAGTCATTCACTGACTGCAGTAGGCCATTGGAAACTGGCGCACTGATGGTCGAAGATGGAACCTTTCACGTGTAAGGGAGCACTGTGCGTGGTTACTTTAAAATCTTCCCCACTCTTGGGATCGAAATGGAAAATTATCAAATAAACCACTTTAATTATAATTCCTTTGAATTATAATTTCAAGGAAAATTCTATTCAAAATGGTCAAAATCACCCTGTTTTGATGGTTAATTGATAAGTTCATTCATGTTGCGATCTCCTCTGAAACCTGCAGTTACACCTTCTGTAATAATCATTATGTAGATTAGTAATTCAGAACAGAACGCAAATACATAATACGTCATTAAAACTACAAAAGACGCAGTCATAGAGGAAATAAACCGATGATTAGGGAAACAGAATTACTGAAATTAGAATTGACTAATATTCGGCTTGAAATGAGAAACTTAAACAACAAAAATGTGTACCTGATCCGAATATAGATCCAGGAACAACCATACCATACATATATACCAGAACTAACAAATGACACAGAATGGATCCTGAAGAAACGTAAAGGGAGAAATAACAAAAGGCGGAAGATGGACACCTCATCTGATTCAATAATCTCTAATAATCATTCACCAAAACCAAATTATAAACAAAACCCAGAATGGTATGAAACAACAGAAAAAACAAATGTGAAAGGGAAAAGTAAGGAAGTTCATAAACCTCCACCGATTATGATTTATGATATCTAACTATATGAATCCATCTATAAAATTTTGCTCAAAGAGTTTCAAAATGAGTATCAATCACACTAATGAACAGTGGAGTTTTGAAAATAAATGTTGAAACCATAGAGCATTGTACAGCTATTGACATGTTGAAGAGAGCAAAACTTAACTGGTCCGCATATGAAAACAAGCAGAGCAGACCCATCAAAGTTACTATAGAACTTGTGAACCAAAACAAATAATTGACTATCTTAAAGAGAGAAAATATAGAATTTTGAATGCAACAAACATATTTAAATTGGAAACTTAAGAACCCCTTCCAATATTCATGTTAACATTTTAATAAATTGAAGATATCAATACAATATCCCAAATAAATATCATGGGAATTAAAGTTGAAATCTCAGCAATAAGAATATCAAAACTTCTGCCACAATGTAAAAACTATCAGGTGTGGGGTCATACAAGAACATATAGCCATAGAAACTATGTGTGAAGTGTGCTGGAGAACATCTTACAGTAAATTGCAAGAAACCAGAAAATAGACATTCGAAATGTTATTACTGCGGACAACAGTACCCGGCCAGCTATTGAGGATGCTCAGTAGCAAAAGTTACAAAACATAAGGATCAAGACACAAAATAAAACAACATAAAAACCATTACCGTACAAATTTCGGGATTCCTAATGGAAGTACCATCAAAAAAGTAATACAGAACAAGGAATGAAAAGTTTTGCAGATGCTGTTAAGAATTGGCAGATAACTCTAGATAAAACGCTTAGAACAAATAGCAGTGAAATCCAACCTGCAAAGGAGGAAAATTCTGGATTAAATAAACAAATCAATGAATTGCTACAGCTAATACTAGATAAATTCATTAAGTAGAATTTATTTACTGCTATAATAATTACAAGGATTGGAAAAACATAGAATTCCGACAAGGGGAAGGTTGTCTCCAATAAATACTTAAATGAATGGGAATTTAAGAATCATTTGTTGGAATGCAAATAGCATCGCCGAACATCAAGTTAGTCTTACACTGACCTGTAAAATAAAATAAAAAGTATGCCTTATTTGAGAAACACACTTGCACAAAGGAGTCATATGCCAAATTAAGAGGTTATAATGTTTATCATTCAATTCATCTCAGTAACTCACAAGAGGAGTCAGTTCCGTAATAATTTATAGTGATATCGCACATCATGAAGATATTAAAATAGAATCAGATCGATTCCAAATAGATGCAATTAAAGTCGAGAGGTCTGTAGATATTCTAACAGTAGCAGCAGTATGTTTTCCACCTCGATACAAAGTGAAAAAGACTGATTATCTAAAAGTATTTAGAACATATCCGGGAAGATTTATTCTTGAGGGTGATTTTAACTCAAATAATACATACTGGGGATCAACACTCGCAAACACAAAAGGAAAAAGATTGTACTACGCAATGAGAGATAATCATTGTAAAGTACACTCTACTGGAAAATGACAACACTCTACTTATTAAACAGCAGATTGGAAAAAAATACCTGATTTTATAGACTTTGTGTAACTAAAAATGTATCTCCCGATTTTCTAACTGTGGAGAAAGAATTTTGATCTAAATTGAGACCACTCGCATATTATGATGACAATATCTGAAACATAATTAAAAAATAAATAAACGTTATCTTAACCAATAAACATACCAACTGGGAAATGTTCCGATATAAATTAGAAAATACGATTGAATTATACTGCTCTGTAACGTCGGCGCCAGGACACGCCAGCAACTTGCACAATATTAATAGCGCTTTGAGTTTTCTAAGCAGGATGCTGTTAAGCATAGAACAATAAGTGGCCGGCCCGCGCTAAGACGGACGTGCGACGAGTTT
>NNCF01127338.1:136725-158345 GCA_002313205.1 Laupala kohalensis
TTCGAAAGAACTGATAACCTGAGGGTTTATAAAAGTTAGTTGTCTTCAGCTATATTTTATACAGCATTATTTTTCTAGTCAAAGATCATTTCATGTATTGATGATTTTGGGAGTTTATGTTTGTAACCAATTCAGATTTCATGTAATTTATAATAAACTCTTATTTATTATTATTACTCGTGAGTTTGGTCGCTCGGGAAACCGAGCTGGTGGCAGCGAAAAAACTACCATTGGCATTTTGGTATGTATTTGGATCCCGCTTCTACCAGAAGAAACAATACATCACATCAGGGTTGAGGTGTGATGTTACATGCTCCATTAAATCAGTTGATGAGTTAGAGCATGAAACACATAAACTTGTTACAGACATTCAACGAGCTGCCTGGGAAGTTAAATCCACTCTGTCAAAACCAATTGAATGCAACAATTATCCTAAAGAAATCAGAGAAATAATGATAAAGAAAAGAAAAGTGAGAAAGAAATGGCAGCCAACTAGAGACCCCAAGATAAAGACACACCTGAACATCATATCTGTAGAACTTAGAAAAAGATACGATTAATCAAACAACGATCGATCAGTGACTATTTAGAAGAATTAACTAATGATGCCTAAGATAATAAAACAATCAAAAACACAAATTCCACCAACACGAAACAGTAATAATGAGTGGGCAAGAAGTAATATCGAGAAAGCGTGTATCTTTGCAAAAAGTCTTCAGAGTGTTTTCACAACAAATTTGGATGCCCCCAGTGTTAAGATTACTACAGGACTAACTAATTCTGTATCACCTGTGACAATTAAGGAAATGGCCGAATAAATGAAAACTATTATTAACCTCCATAAAGCATCTGGTTATGATCTAATTACAGGTGAAATATTGAAACATGAAAGGTAGCAGAAGTAATAATGATACCAAAACTTGGGAAACCACCTAATGAGACACAGACATACCTAACTCTCTCCTACCAGTCGTATCTAAACTGTATGAAAAACTAATACTCAAGAGATTAAAACCTATATTAGATGAAATGCAAATTATCCCAACGCATCAATTTGGATTTAGAAATTAACATTCAATTATTGATCAGGTACACAGGATAACTAACGTTATTGAAAATATCTTTGAAGATGAAGAAGTCTGCTCAACACTTTTCTTGGATGTAGCACAGGTTTTTGATAAGGTATGGCATGAGGGACTATTTCACAAAATAGATCTATTACTACCTTCACAATATGTTTTATTATTAAGATCGTTCTTAGATCACCACTTCAGTGTCAAGCAAGACGATCAGTACTTCTCCCTAAGAGCTGGATTACCACAAGGTAGTGTACAAGGATCTGTAATTGACCTGTTATATACAAGTGACTTACCAAAAATGGTAGGTACAGTTACAGCGACGTTTGCCTATGACACGGCATTGATAGCTGTTGGTAAATGCGTTGATGAAGCNGAATGAGGTCTTACAGACCTATCACTCTCCTACCAGTCGTATCTAAACTGTATGAAAAACTAATACTCAAGAGATTAAAACCTATATTAGAAGAAATGCAAATTATCCCAACGCATCAATTTGGATTTAGAAATTAACATTCAATTATTGATCAGGTACACAGGATAACTAACGTTATTGAAAAGATCTTTGAAGATGAAGAAGTCTGCTCAACACTTTTCTTGGATGTAGCACAGGCTTTTGATAAGGTATGGCATGAGGGACTATTTCACAAAATAGATCTATTACTACCTTCACAATATGTGTTATTATTAAGATCGTTCTTAACAGATCACCACTTCAGTGTCAAGCAAGACTGTCAGTACTTCTCCCTAAGAGCTGGATTACCACAAGGTAGTGTACAAGGATCTGTACTTGACCTGTTATATACAACTGACTTACCAAAAATGGTAGGTACAGTTACAGCGACGTTTGCCTATGACACGGCATTGATAGCTGTTGGTAAATGCGTTGATGAAGCTACAGAAAAACCCCAACGTTATGTAAGTAGAGTTAACGATTCAACCAAAGAATGGCTAATCAACTAAATGAAAATAAATCAGTGCACGTAAATATCACAAAGGAGAAAATAAAACACTCAGCTATATACATAGAATGTAAAATTTGCAAAGACAGCAAAATACTTGGGCATGACATTGGATACCAAGTTGCGTTGCAAAGCCCATATTAAGAAAAAGAGAATGGAATTGGATATGAAATACAAAACATTGCACTGGGTAGGAAATCCTCCTTGTCCATGTATAATGTTGTTCTGAAGCAAATTCTGAAGCCAGAGTGAACATATTGGATCCAGCTTGGGGGATGCGCTAGTCCAAGCAATATTAGGATAATACAAAATAACTAAAATAAAGTCCTGACGAACATCGTTGATACTCCATGGTATATAAGGAATACCATCTCCATAAAGTGCAAATGTCACCCAAGTAATTGAGAAGTCCGCTGGGAAGCATAAAGAAATGTTCCATCAACACGAGAAAATCGAGGTCATCCAACTACTCGACAATCACGACATAGTGAGAAGGTTGNGAGGTCATCCAACTACTCGACAATCACGACATAGTGAGAAGGTTGAAGCGGATGAAACCGTTTGAACTTGTGAAATAAAAACTATAAAGACTGTAATGAAGATAAATAATAAATGCAAATTATTATCTTAGGCAATTAACAAAACGTTAATTGCCTAAGAAACTACTGACAACAAAAGTAGAAAAGCTGACAAGTGTTTACAACACATGTTGAACAGACGAGGGACACTTTTTTTGTTGTTTCTGTAATATATTAGATTAAACCAAAATAGCTCATTAGTTGTAGACTACGTGTTGTATTTTAATAATAAGAAAAAGAATTGTACTCTACTATTTTCTTTATACTCCTACAAAGTAAGCACGGGATGTGTTCTTTTACCCTGCAATGAAGAGACAAAAATGAACGCAACGTGGAGGCGAGAAATGAAAATGAATGTATTTGACGAATTAAAATATATTTTATAATAATATACCAAGTTATGAAAAGTGTGTTAACTTTCAAAGAAAAATTTAACTTTTAAAATGATACGTAATTTTTAATCTCTGCATTAAAGCTTGAGAAAAGGAGACATAACATTTCTTCAATTTGAACGTCCAACAGCAACGTAACATCGCCGATGTTGACAAATAAGACGATTCTCGAAACAGACGAAGAATCGATCCAAATCTATGTAATCTATGTACTATATGTATTGAATATATGTAACATCCTAGTCTTTCCATCAGAATGTACTATTCACATTCACAGATCCTACACAAGTCACACCATCCGCTACGAAATTAGTATATTTATTTTCAACAAATGTATCAATGAAACGAAATTTTAAAGAAATCAGTTTCAACCAACGTGAATTGGTTTTCTAAAATAGGAGGGCCATTCGAAAATCTGCTGTTGGAGCGACGCACGTTTGTCAACTTGTCAGTAAAGAGTAGCGTTTTACCAAGGTAACTCGCTGTTGCAATTTCACCTTGAATTTTCGCGAATTACGAACGTTCAAATGGTATTTATTCGTAATGTCGATACTTTGTTAAGCGTGTCTGAAGAGAGCAGCAACATCTATTAAAGCAGTAAAAACCCTTTTAAATTTGTTGCGGGTAGATATATACACATACCCCTTTTTGTTAATAACGATTTATTGTAGTAAACATATTTTTGATGGCATAATTATGGACAGCAGTCGAACGATGAACGCATTAGATCTTAATGTATTAAGAATAGGGAAATTGGATGCAATTAAATTCATTAAATGATCTGTCCAGAAGCGACAACCAAATGACTAGACAAGTGTGAAGCAGTTTACAAGAAGAGTGAGAGAGAGCAACGAGGGTAGTATTGCTTATGCATTTTAAAGATGAATCCACCTTCAAGGATATTTATTAGGGGTACAAGAAACAAAAAACGTGTACAAAAGAAAATATATGAACACCACCAAAAACACATCCTTTTCTTTTCAGGTTTAAGTTCATGGGTATTTTTCCACGCCTCGCAGTAGTTCTCATTTAAATAAAAATTTTAACAAAAATGTCTGTTATCGGAAAATATTTATTGAGAATTGATGTTTCGAACCCAATTTAATTAGAAGGGTTTAAACATTAAATGATTTCCAAAGATGTATCTATACGAAAAAGAAGTTCAATATGTTTTCAATCTAATCATAACCTCTCATTAAGACATCACTCATCAAGAAAGAAACCCTCCTAGCTACACGTTTCCCCCAGGTTATAATTTAAACTGTGATAATTAGTATCTCAGTAGTGGCAACTTAATGTTATATGATTGAAGATAACCGAACACAAATTATTTCTCGTACTATTGCTGTACGTAGTTAAAAGACACTAATTGTGAATAAAACCGTATCTGTGCATTTCTACTCCCCGTGGAAGTAGACGCTCCATCAAAACCCATTGCCATTTTCTCGGCCTCTCCCGAGCACCATGTTGTCGCCGTCACTTCAAAGGCGGGAGTAACACAGTTAACTTGTCAGAGCTCGGAGCAATTTCCTGCCCTATAATGGCTAAAAGAAGTTGGCATGCGCGATCGCGTGAAAAGCAACGGCGCTAGTCGCCACTCACTGCCACCAGGAGCTAGCACCTCACGTCGCAGAACCGCCACACACTCACGCACCTAACTCTGAGGAGACAATAGATGGAAAGGTGCGCGACGTGGGAGCGTTGTATCAATAACCCTCAGGGATTAAGTTTGTGAGTGTAGGAAGCTTCTCAAATGGAAGACTTTTAAGAGATAATATTGATAGAAGAGCTTTGAAAACTTCTGTTGATAGAAATTTTCGCTTATTTGTTCCCTTCCCTACTGGAGCGAGTAAGCTCCAAAGATGAAATTTATCGAGAATACGGTCATCCATCATGGAAAAAGGGCACAATGACTATTTTAGAGGAATTTATGATTGAGTTCTAATGGATTAATAAAATATGTTTTGTATTTT
This sequence comes from Laupala kohalensis, assembly GCA_002313205.1. Taxonomy (NCBI): domain Eukaryota; kingdom Metazoa; phylum Arthropoda; class Insecta; order Orthoptera; family Trigonidiidae; genus Laupala; species Laupala kohalensis. The sequence continues at coordinate 141,707 of NNCF01127338.1, forward strand.
ATTTGCTAGAGATGTTACGTATGGAAGACAATAAGTCACACGAACTTAATTTCATTGAAATCTTGCTATAAATACTGTATGTACCGTTATCTTAGCTATAATGAAACACATGTAGTAGGTTCCTTGGTAAATGTTATATTCAAATTTATTTATTTTCCCCCGAGTTGTCCATTCATCCCTACATTGTTAAAATTTCGACTGTTCTATTACCACAATCCACTTGTAGAGCAGTCATAATAATCAAAGAATTTACCTCGCTGAATGTGGAATAAATTTAAATTTTTTAGGCCTATATAAATCTTAACCCCATCTTGACCCTGAGGAGTTATAAAGAATTCATAAATTGGACATTCGAGTATCATTATCACTATGCATTTTATAGTCGCAAGAGGGGAAAAGTGTTTCTAAGTTTTGAGTGCAGTGTTCAACTTCCTATAAATTAAATAATAATTTAATGTTTTTAACTTTTCTCAAATTAAAAGAAAGTTTAAGTTTCGGATTTTCCATTATTATTTATTTGAGAGTTTATAATTTATGTTTCACCCAATCAGTAAGTAATATTTTTAACTTTCCCCTCACACTCACTTTACATTTAATATAATCTAGTCACTTGAGTAGAGATGCATACGAAATGAAATACACCACCTTCTGTCTAAGTGGAATGCAGGGAATGTTCATGGCTTGAAATTTCACCATGAGCTCAAGTAATCCAATACGAATCCAAAAACTGTATCCCTCAAATGAGATGAGCTGAGCAGTAATTTCATTAACATACAGAGAGAAATATCAGAAATAAAACCATGGTAAACGCTGTGGGATTCGAACGACTAACCGATGAGAGTGATTGTTTCATGACTTCGTCGTGGTAGGGCGTTTTTCCTCATCTAAATACTACATGAGTTGCGTTGCGACCATGGGCGACCCGTATCCTGGCACCAAGATCGAGAGGAAGACTGTGGACTTCTATATCCCATTCAGCACATGTTTTTCGTGATGCGACAGGAGTTACTTTATGTTGAGCCCGACAGGCAACAGTGGTGCTATGAAAGGGAAAAGTGAATGAGTGCCCAAAAGGTGGAGGCTAGCAAAACTACTAGGCAGACACAAGTACTTATTATCTGAGATATATTTTCGATAAATGTAGTATTGTCTCTCCCAGTCCATGAAGAAAGTAACTGAAGAACTGAAACAGTCAACTGAATGTTATTCAAAAACTGTTCAAAGGGAGGGTAGCAAGAATTGTTGACGTCCCTAAACGGAAAATTATTTTTTACTTCTCAGAATAGTACATTTTATGTAAAATTCTTTAAAAAAAGGTTTTTTACTTTTATATTAATTCCCAATATTAGTATTTGTTTATTTATGTTCTTTAACCTCCAATGTAACCTAAAACTTAAATAACCTCTTATTATTCTATTATGTATACTTTTAGTGTTTTCTTTTCTATCTGCCACCGAGCATTGTTCACTTGCAGATTAATCAATTATTATTATTATTATTTATTTGTCAAGTGGAAACAAACTTTACTGTCCTACAACTTGTCATTAGGAATTTCCAATGCCCATCTCCCACATCCATCCTCAGACTCTCGTTTTCAATCGAGATGTAATTTTACAGATATGGTTTCTTTGTTTTGTGCATTTAAGAAAGATAAAATGTCTTCAAGTCTTAAAATTTGGACGAGCAATTTAGACTTCACAATCTTGTTAATTAACTTGCGCCACAGTCACCGCTGCCGCCATGTGTTGCCACGGAGATAATTAATAAGAAACGCAATTGTTTGTAATAATATAACTTAAATTAATAAGAAATTACTAACTGATAGATTTCGACCCTAATATTGGTCATTTTACTATATTTCTGCCTTACTCTTCCCACCCCTCTGTCGAGATGTGATCTGAAATTAAAGACATTGGTAGTAATAATAATAAATTTAATAAATTTATTGTCAAAAAACAGTACAGACTGCGTATGACCACGTGGAGGACAATAAACTAATTTACTCTCCGGAAGCAAGCAAGCAATTCAATAGTATAATTGTACTTCTCAGACACCTTGACAACTATATATGCTTGAGGTCTATGCTTCAATTAACTCATACAATTTTACATACATTAATGTACATTACCTGGTAGCAATAGTTTCATACAATTTTGCTGCATTAGTATTTCAATAGCATTAGCTCTGAACTGCTCAAAGTTACATTTCAAAGCACTGGTTCGTAAAGCCCCCAGAATGCTAACTCGAAGTTAACCGGCCTTATCGAGTGGCTTAAGTGCAACCAGCGTGAACCTAAATTGGCTCCGCAGAACATTGTGGGTGTCCGCTTTTGGAATGAAAACTATGTATATGTTAATATGGTCCGTTGTGTTCGTTTGTGGAATGGTTGTTTTAGAGATGTATACAATAATAAGGGATGTCGATTTTACCTGGATTGGGGGACACAATAAGAAAAATCTCGTGAGTTTTTACATACGAGTATATTAAATGATAAAAATTTTCCATATTTTATAGGCAAATAACTAATTTCACTCCAATATTAATTCTGACTCAAATGTTGTGAGTAAAATACAGTTATTTGCACATGAAAGGTCGTAATATAAAAAATATTATAATAGGAATAGACATAAATAGCTACTGGTTTTACATACACTTATAGATTATTTAAACAAAATCTTATGGGTAAATACTAACAAAAACTACGCAGCATATTCTGGGGAAAATACACCCACAAATAAAAGCAGATTGAGGTATACTAGGTAATATTGTCGTCACCACGGTTAATGGCATCTCGCCGCGAGAATTACGACAGAAATATTTTTGCATAGTAGAGAATTTTCTTATCTTTTATAACAGTTCTCACGACGCATGGGCTATCAGCAAAGTTTAGGAACAACTATCCCTATCTCGATTCTCACTTGAAATATGTGTTCACTCGGAAAAGTGTCCCTAACTTGTAAGCACAAAACTTTTCTTTTCCCCTGTGTTTTGAAATGTTAAGGCACCAACGAACAAAAACAGTTGATTATTCTCTCATTGAGGAACGTATAATATCTAAGAATTTATTGATGCATCCAAGACAGATATGTCCCTATTCGCTGAGCACGGTCACGTGTCTCTCTCTGGGCTATTGCGCACTCGAAGCCAATGCCATCGTCCGTGGCGACTGCTATAGTCAAAATAGAACTCAATTTGAGATTTTACCTTCGTTCCTGCAAGTTTCTATTTCACGTTCTCTGGCAATTTCTAAACATCGAAAAAACAAAACTTAAAATTCAAATGCGAATAGTGATCTCTTATTCCGTCTTATAAAATACGTCAATATTTCTCCCATTGTAAGGAACTGTGCTTCATCTCAAGTGATCACCGAATCAGAAGCAAGATCAGGGCTCTTATTGTTAAACTGTTAAAGATCTGTAGATGACGATAATATAATCAATTAACAGAAAACAAAATAAATTAATGAAAGTTTATTATAATGAAGAACAAACTTATAGATAACAAGATAAGTATATAGATAACAAAAAACTAAAAACATAAAAATAGAATAAAATTTTTAACCTAAGAAAATAAGGAAAAACAATTTCTTTTTATTGAAATGATATTAAATTAGAATAAATGAAAATAAGTGTTAAACAATACAGAAAGAATGATAAACACATATATTTTTCATTGGTCGCAACTTTACTGAGAGTTATGAATGAAAATTACATTTTCTTTTTCATTTAATGTCCCTGTGTTTTAATATTGTAATGTTTTTAGTTATGTAGTTCATAGCTGTCATTATATTCATGGCTAATAACTCATACATGTAATTTAAATGTATTATTTATATTTTAAAAATGTACTCGTATGCTATTACATGTAATTGTTTTATTAATGTTACTGTGAAATGCCAAAAATTTATCAACTTCTTAACATATCAAGAAACACGAGTCCACCTATTGAGGTGACGTGGATTTTCTGTCTTTATTATCACTCTCCACCTTTTCTATTGTGATTCGAGACAAATGTTGCAGAAATTTCCACATAAATAAATTTTATGAATCTCAATAAAAATACAAAATGAATGGCTCACTATATAGTATTTTTCAGTTTTTCGGAAAAGTAAAGACAATACATTAGTTTTACGCTTTCAGTTGTGAATAATTTGAAATAATTCGAGAAGCTTGAAGTTGCCGAGGTGATTGATAATGAAGTGATTCGAGGAGCTTCTGTGTTCTGCGGTATGTCGCTCTTCGGGAATCCCGACCAGGGCCCGGCTGCTCAGCTCCTGATCACCACCGGTTCGCATAATGTAACCCCCAGCGGTGGCTCCAGAGGTGCCCTGGCGCTCCCAGGCAGCGGCTCAAGTTCCGAGACTTTACGACTCCTTGCTAACATTCTCCATAAATATATGGGTAGTGCCATTGCCCTGTTATCCACCACCAATATCTGCTGATGTCCGTCTCCCACGTGGCTGATGACATGCTCTGACGCAGGGTTGGACCTCGGGAGACGAGTCTATTTTATGGCATGGATAGGACGGGTATCGAAGATAAGTATAGGATGGGTAAAGACCGAATTGGTCAGATAGGTCGTTGTGGGATACCTTCGTCTGACTCCTCCACCGGGACCTGTCCGAGTAGGGTGACCCTGCCAGTAGCTATGCTACCGCCGGCAAAGCTCCCAGCTTCATTGGAGCACGCAAACCCCAACTGCCCGCACGGACGGTGCTTCGTTAAGGCGGTATCCCCTGGGGGAATATTATTATTATTACTATTATTATTTGACAGCAAGATTAATTGACAGCAAGATTTACCTAGGGGTGGCCGAATAAATCTAGCCGAACGTAACTGACCGAAAGTTATTGTTTACAGTAAGAATCTTAGTTAATACTATTAGTCCACATATTTCCCGTTGCGTATATTTTGCAAATGTTTACTCCCATTTACCATACGGCATTACCTTCTGGGGTAATTCCGGTCACACAATCCAAACTTTCAGAATTCAAAAGAGGATTGTTCGGATAATTTGTAAATCACCCTCCCCCAACCCACCGAAACTCTCATAAACCTTTATTTAAGGAATTAAATATTTTAACACTTCCCTGCATTTAAATTTATGAAACTGTCGTGTTTGTTAAGACCGAATTATTGAAGTGCCATCCTTACTTCATACAAAACTGTCTTGTTCACGAACACAATACTCGCAATAGGAATAATATTTTTTTTGTTGGGGCTTTAGGGCTCGTCAACATATGAATAATATTCGTCGTCCTAGAGTGTCAACCGCTGTTTGCCAAAAAGTGCCGTATCATTCGGGAATCGTTCTACATAATTTCCTGTCCAAAAATATAAAAGATATTGATAAATTTAATATCTTAAAATACGTGGTTAAAAGTTACCTACTGCACCAGTGTTTGTACAACGTAAACGAATTTATTGATTTTAATAAAACCTAAAATCGTGTTGTACTTTATCACGACATTGCTTTATTACTTTCAAAATATCTGATAATCTCAAAACTATCTTTTTGCATGTTTGTATTGTGTCTTATTATGCATATAAGTTTAGTTTTATATGTACTCAACATTAGTACGGTTGCGTTTCCGTATCCCCATCCTGGCGCGGGGTTTTTCTCCGGTTTTCCTTAGCGGCGAAAATTTTAATACAGATTCCCTGGACTCTTACCTAGGGGCGACATCTATTGAAAAAGCAAATCGCGACAGTATAAGTGCGACGGTATAAATTTTATTCCTTAGTAACGTGTCTGGTCGTTAGTAGCAGTGTTTTAAAAAAAAATACTAACTCGTTATATTTTGCTTATGGAAGCTTGTAATCAACAAATGTTGTCATAAACAGAACAGTGATCATTCTCTGAATAAGAAGTATTACTCTTAGTTAATTTTATAAAAAATAATGAAGTCGACGTAGCGGCAAAAACCGCGAAAATATCACGCTTATTGAAACATTTCATTATAACAAATTAATATTAGTTTTAAAAAACAAAATTTTCACTCGCGTATATGTAAAACAAAATTACAAATTCAATGGTGGTTACTGTGTTTTTCTACGATTTTTTTGAACTCTACACAGCTATTAGAAATCAGGGATCTAAAACAAAAATTCCAAGAGTAGTGTGTCCAATAATCATTCATTTTTTAATTATTAGTATACCTTATTTTTTTAACATTCTTTTTATTACTTTTGCAGAGAACCATGCACAATTATTTGTCGACCATGCTGTAAGTCCAGTTCGACCTACATAAATGTTTACTCTATTCTTGTAAGGCAAATAAAATGTTAGTAAATTGTATATTTTTTGTGTAAAAAGTATAATTTTCATTTAAAATATACAATAATTAAAATAACACAAAATAAATAAAACAAACTATTTAAATCAATTTTGGTTTTAATTTATTTTTCATTAAATGGATTATATGCTTCATACTTAAATCATTTCTTTTTCATTTAAAATTTATTTGTATTTCATAAAACAAAATTAAAAATTATTAAAATTCGGATCAATTAATTAAATTTTCAGATTACAGCTACAGTGTTTCAATTTAATTGTGATTATAGAACTGAGAATTACTTATATTGTAGAAATCAAATAAATTCCACGCTTATTATTATAAAATTATGTTAGACCATGATTCGGATAAATTAGTTAGGATTTGGTTGAAATTCGATTCAGTTTTAATTCAGGCAAGTCGGATTCGGGTAGATTTCCCAACTGAACCTAAAACGTCTCAACTCGACCCACCCGACTCGCAAGCGATTCGAATAGGTGAGTTTGGTGTTTTTTCGGTTCGGTTGGAAACCCGACCATTCCGAACCGCTGCTCACCCCTACCTTTATCTGACAGGGCTACGCCCCCTGGGGAGAGTATTCCAAGACGTCAAGACATTGTATTAATATTGATTCGTCGAAAATATAGTTCTACTGTATTGTATTTGCTTACCGAAATGTTTATGGTGATATTATATATGTTCCTAACCGTAAATTTGGAATTTTTACAAAGTTATTAGTGTTTGCATTCTTAAGCTTGATTCAATATTTCTATATTAGATTGTTGACTGAATTAAATGTAATAAGGGTACCAAAAATTGTTCGGTGTTTCCTTTGAAGAGTATGAATATATTGCCCAAGTCCAACTGAAAATTTGATTCCCATGGTACTTTTAGCGCAAACGCAAATACCAATATTTTGTAGCAAAGTAATAGCAACTTCCTAATTGATATTCAAATCCTTGAAAGATATTTATAAAGATGTTTTTTATTTGATATTTTTCAAAGGTTTTTCCTTGTTGTGGTATTCCTGATATGAGAGTAGTATGATTTTGTGATGCATTAAGTGTGGGAATATGGATTTGTTTCATTGCATACTTTTGAAAATTAAAGATTATTTATTATTAATGTATTTTTATGAAAATTTTGAATAAAATATAATAAAGGAATATGGAACACACACTGTATTAAGGACTGATAGAAATATGCAAGTTTGTGGGGAGTTACATAAAGAAAGGAACAATGTGTAATATGTAAATGTAACTTTCCTGAAAAATTTCGAAGATATGAAGACTGTACACTATTTCAACAGTGAAGTCCATATCTTTTTTTTTTGTAAATTTGTGCAAATAAATTGGTTCATACATATTCAAACTTTTCAAAACTTTAATTCTGAATGAAAATAAAAATTTTGACTAGAATTTCCGATCAAAATTTTGCCACTCAAAAGTTAGGTTAAGGAGGTAGCCATACTCTATCATTATTCATTTTATTTGTGCATAGTTAAATGCTAAAACATTTTCTCCTGTAGGAAAAATTTTCTGGTGTCAGAATAAAAATGAATTGATTTTAATCATTACTCATAACAAAATGAATAACAGTTTTTGAAAAACGTATAAGTATGGTTAATATTACTTTGTGATAAAAGTGATTCAAAGATACGCAAGAAGCAAATCGTACGACTATCACTTTAAACCTATCGCTTACACGAACCAGCACTGTACTTGAGTGTATTTTAGTTAAAGTTTATGAAGCGAGGAGGAAGTAAAGATATTGTTGCATCCTTCCTCTAAAGATTTCCTCCTCCCTTCTATGGCTTTTATTACATCCATGAATCATTGAGACAGCAGAGAATTTTGTCATCCCACATTCTCGCCTCTAGCGCAGCGCGAGTTGGGCAGGATTTATCCAATTTACGATCGAGCAGTTGTAAGTGAGAACATTTGCAGTGAGTGAGAAAAGAGCGTGAGGGCGAAAAACAAGAGAAAACGAGGCTTGAAGGAAAACAACGTATGCAAAACTCAAGGAAAGTCTGCAGAATATCAGAGATTTAAATCTTATTCCACGGAAACACAAAGGAAATTCATAGATGTGTCATCATAATGAGAAGTTGAACAGAGGACAAAGTTTTGATACATGTTGGAAATGAGAAGAATTTGACATGGCGTTTAGAAACAAATATTGAAGTAATAAAGAAATGTGAAAGATTGTCTAAAAAGTGTGAAATTGACGTGAAGCTCCTACAAGAAAATGACAATAGAAATTTTCGACCGTTGAATATCGCATAGGATACACAGGGAAAGGGAATGAAATTTGGAACACTGAGCTAACTAAAAATGGACGAGCACTATTGGTAGTATCAACATATAATACTTATTGTTTCACGGAAATTCTGCAGGTTCTCTTTCACAATGCGAGGTTGGAAAACTCCGACGTGGATTTTCACCGCTAGACAACCCAAACCGGAAGTTTTAGAATTCACTCCTGTTTCCTTTGACCATCCAAACTTATTGTCGGAGAAGCTCGCCTGGATTCCATTTACAGATCACGTTGATGTATAAAGATTCGTCCACAATTCGTCCACAAGTGTGAGGTCAACTGGACTTCGTCAAAATATGCAAAAATATGAATTCATCGTNCACAATTCGTCCACAAGTGTGAGGTCAACTGGACTTCGTCAAAATATGCAAAAATATGAATTCATCGTTATCAGCGGGATCATCATATTTAAAATATTTTACTGGCTTTTCATCACAAATTCAACATTTTTGCCTCAATTTTCGAATTTATATTGATATTTAAAAGATAGAATAGTACTAAAAAACGGATGAGAGAATAATAACTGAAATAGAGAAAGTTTGTCCGCAAGGAAGTCATGGGCCCAATTCATTGGAATATGGTACTCAATGTAATATTTGAAAAAAAAAAATGGAACAAGAAATTATACACTTATACGCATACAATGTAGTGATTATCGTTTAGGAAAATAGTAGACGAGGAAGAAAGTGAACGAAATTTGAGGAAGTTCGAGGAGGAATGCACTAAAACAGAATTAACAATATCCAGAACAAAGTCAGAAGGGGTTGTCTGTGGCCTGGCACACAAAGGGAAGAGGAGAAGGAATCCATACTAATATATAAATGCGTAACGCCGAAATGAGTTTGTCTGTTTGGTACTTGATCACGACTAAACCACTGAACCGATCATGACAAAATTTGGTGAGGAGATAGTTTAAATGTCCATTATGCCTACTTTTTGTTTTAAAAATATGTGGTAAAAAAGATATAAATTGTTTTTCAAAATAAATGTCGATAAAATCGGGAAAAAGTGTTATATTCGCTTACGCTGCGTCAACGGCTGGAGATAAGTGACAACTATGAACGCGAAGTTGTTTACCTTAAAGAGTTCTACAAAAACGTCCGCGACAGCATATGTCTATCTACAAAAATTAACCCAAATTATCGAAAGAACGTTATTAAGAATAGAAGTGTTAAAATACCTCAATTGAAGAGAGTATATTAAGAAGAAGAAAAATCAATTATAAACAAATTTAATTGGTTATTTGTATTTTAAATTTGTCAAAGATACAAAACGTCTTTAAATCGTAAAATTTTGACGAATAATTTAGATTTTACAAGAGTTTGAATGAAATGGTGCAGCCGCGTCACGCCTCGGAAGCGAAAATTCGACCAACGCGGCTCCCGTGAGATGGTGTATATAGTCAAGTTTGTTTTAAATTTGTATTATTACGAATTTGTTAAATTAGGATGTTGTTCATAAGTTTTTAAAAACCATTAAGTAAAAGTATTTTGAAATTACTATATAGGTGGATTTTATTTTTCCTGACTAGTCCTGCATAGTCTAAAAAAATCCCAGGCAACGCCGGGTAGTCAACTAGTCCTATGATAAAATTTCCAGAATGGAGACTACCAATATGAGATACCGTGAAGTATTTAGGAGACGTAAAAGGTGAACGTCAAACTTTCACAAATCATACACGGACACACAAAATTGGCGGCGCAGTAAATTTATCTCTCTATAACTTCTATGTTTTAAAGTGTATCAGAATGAAATTTCGGTTGAGGAAGCTTCTATGTTTAATCAAGACACTCCCTTATTGGGAGCTGTCCGTGCCGCCCCCATCACGCCAAGACACCCTTAAAGGGAAGAGAAATGCAATTTGCGAGAAAATCGAGCAAAAATATCATACTTCAAAATGTCGAGGAGACCTAGTGTCACTTACACAGACTCAATACTGTGCAAGATAATACATTGGGAGTGGTTAGAAGATGGGACTTAATTTAAAAAAAATATAGATGTATTGCTTATGCCTAATGACTCTAAATGCTTTTCATCACGAATCAATCGATTTAAACTTATGAAAACTCAAATTTTCCAAAAAGGGTGAAATGTAGAAGGGGATGGCTCACATATTGTTTCTTCCATTGTTGAAAAAACACGTAAACCATATTCCTTGGACAAGCACATACAATCCTGAGTAGTTTGGAACATCTGAAATACACCGTTTTCACAGGAAGTGGGGGAGGAGGTGGGGGAGGATCATCAGATGTGAGAGTTATTTTAATCTCAGCTACTGGAGTACACGTTATTGAGTCTGTATACGTGAGACTAGTTCTCCCCGACATTTTGAAGTGTGATATTTTTGCTCGATTTTTCCAAAAATTGCATTTCTCTTCACTTTAAGGGTGTCCCAGAGCGATAGGGGCGACACAGACAGCTCCCAATAAGACAATGTCTTGATAAAACATAGAAGCTACCTCAGCCCAAATTTCACTCTGATACATTAAAAAAAATAGAAGTTATGGAGCGATGAATTTACTGCGCCATCAATTATGCGGGGCAGTGTATAACATATATGGAGACGAAGATTAATAGTGATATCTAGCTTAACAAGGGTAGAAATAAATAAAACAACAATAGGACACAAAGAGATACGACAGATTTACAAGGGGGTTATGATACCAATGTTAATATATTGCAGCTCAGTCAGGATAGATCGATGTAAATTAAAATATATGGAGCGAAAACTAAGTAGCTTACAGAGAATGTGTTTGATTAATTGGAGTGGGTTCTACAAAAGTATATCGATGAAAGCAATGCTAGTAATCTTTGGAGTACTACCAATAGACCTTGAGCTTGATAAACATTACCTATGTTACACAATACGTAAAGGAGAAACCATACAAATATGAGATGAAATAATACGACCCAGAGAAAGGAAATGAAAGGGAAGAATAGGCTCGGCATTAACAGCATGTTGGGATATTCGCCGGGAAAAAGAAAAGGAAGGCAGAATCACAGGCAGAATCATTGAAAAAGTGCGATACAGCTATATAAATAGGAAATGGTTTCAACCATCACAAGCAATGTTACAAATACTAACACAACATGGTAACTTTCGAGAGTATTGGTATAGGATGAAGATAACCACAACAAATGCATCTGTCAGCAAGAAAATGATACAGGAAACCATACATTACATAACTGTACCCTAGCTGGGAAAGAGAGCAGAATGGTACGAAGTATTACAAAAATATGGACTGTACACATATAAACAATGGACAGAATACATTAGAAATAAAGAATTATACATGGTTAGTCGGGGAGACTGGGAATCAAAAGGGGGGGGGCAAATAATATTGACAATTTTCATTTAAATGACAATTTCTGCATATTTCCACTAAGTACGATTTAAATAATGAAATAAACAAAGGAAAGTCAATTTGTGACTACCATATCATGGATGGTGAAATTTTTATCATTCTCAGTTTTAGACGGATAAAATGGAATTCTTTCTTTCCTAAAAAAGTGGGAGGGGGGGAGCTGCCCCTCCACGTCTCCCTAATCCCCGCCATTCCTCTTGGCTTTCAAATATTACGCGCAACAAATAATGACGATTCGACAAACATATATACTAACAGCTTGGTAGAGAGAAAGAAGAAATAGAGATAAAAAAGGGGAAATTAAAAGAGGAAAATGGCGAGATATAACTAGCAAAACAGAAGCCTACGGTCGTGGCACTGGGTAAGAATAATAACGAAAAATAATAATTGAAACTCACGAGTCTCTGGTCTCACAAATCTAATCAGAGAAAATATCGAAAAAAGTAGTGTACGAACATTTTTCCGTTGAAAAAAAAATCGCTGTACACGAATAAAAGTAGATCCGTCTCGAAGGACCAAAATGTGTAGACGTTTCTCCGTAAAAAAAATGGCTAAATGTGGGGGAGGGGTTCGAAGGACCAGAATGTTGGGACAATTTTGGAAAAATGTGGAAGGTATGTGAGACCTTGAATTTGCCAACAAATAATTTAATAACAAGTTCCGTGACCCTGGGATGATGTGACATGATCCAGGGTCCGTCACGGACCCAGCTCGTATGGCGTAGGTCGATGTCGCGGTGATGCGCGTGCAAGTCGACCGGTGACACCCTGTGGCGTCGCTCGCCGAGATGAGGCGATGCGCGGCGGCGAGGTAGCCCTGCAGCGAATGGCTGCGAGTGAGTGTCTGCTTGGTGAGGCAGATGATGAATGCCCCGGTGAGGTGACCGTGAGCAAGTGCCTGCTTGGTGAGGAAAATTATGAATGCCCCGGTGACAGTGAGCAAGTACCTGCTTGCGAGGCAAGTGACTGCTATGGAGTAAGTGCCTCTCAGCAGCGAGAGCCGGCAAGGTGCGGCTGCGACGCTGCGGCGTGATGATGGCGAGGCGAGTGATTCAGTCTGACTGCCCTCTAGAGCGTGAGTTGCAGCCTGATGTCGATATGGCGCGGCTGCGACGTGATGAGTGCAAGTGAACGACTGTAGACGAAGAGTGACTGCTCCGGAGCGAGTGATGAGAGCATGTGATACGCCACCTTGTGTTGAGTGAGGACGTAGCTAGTCCGCTGGCTCACCTGTCATAGGCTCGCGCTGCTGTGCGATAGATGCGCCAATCGACAGCAGCAGGACGTCGTGACGCTTGGCTGACCATATCGATCGATGGCGCCAAGTGACATTATATTTTAAAAAAATGTCTGAACAGGTAGAGGTATACTATTGTAGAATGTTGATAACTGCGTGCATTGATACTTTTATGTCCGGTCCTTGTTATAGCGTCTAATCTTGATGCGTTTTAGATTTTAATGGAAGTAAAATGATTATTTAATTCATCGGAGGTATATTGCTGATAATCCATAAAAGCTTCCTAAAAGAATGTGACTATGTACATATCTTGAATTATCTCCAAGTGTACGACATTCTCATCAGAGTTTAATACTTGGATGAGAAACTGTTTCACAACACAGCTACGAAATGGTCCCGGCTTCCGTTTCATCAAGTTCCACTTCTGCAAAAGAGGGAAATTGAATGCTAAAGTTCGTGTGGCAAAATAATCTTAAAATCAAAAAGTTATGTGAAACTTGCACATGAGACTATTAATTGATTTCCATCAATGTAATTTTAAAACTCTAACCTGAATGAGACGTTACACAACAAAAATAACATAATGATCGATCATTTTCCCCAAATAAATACATAAATTAAATTATTTTTATAGTGGATATATTCTCGTAAACATGATAATAGTTTCACTTAATATTCGGTGCAAACAATAATAAAATTACCAATGACATAAAAACGTTACCTTTAAAAATATTAATCTTTTTTATAATTAATAGTTTTTATTGTATGTTTGTATTTATTTCATGTGTTGATATTTATATTTGCATAATCAACTAGAAATACTTCGATTATTTTGTGACATTAATCGTGCGCCATTAAAAATTTCGCAATACAGAATTGCTCCATAATTCAGTGGAAATTCTAATAGGTTAATGTCCAAGTATATTCAGCAGTGTCATTGTGTGGTTTACTTGAAATCACCCCGTGTATCGTACTCCATAAAGCCTCAGCATTTGCTTACAACACCTACTGCATACAACCCAGCTACGAGGTTAGCCACTTCACGTTCTTGGCGTTGTGTGGAAGTAAACGTGAAATTAAAACTAGAATCTCTTTTCCACATATCAATCCTACAACGTATTGGTATTAATAAATATTATATTTCGGGATCTAATTTAAAACAGTTATATACAAGTGTTTTGGAACCAATGATAACGTATGGTAGTGTTATATGGGGAGACCGTGTCAACACGAGACATGTGGAGCGGAAGTTATCAAGTATCCGACGACTCAGTCTACTCTATTGGTATTGCGGTTACAAGAGTGTGGCTACGAAATCGATGCTTGTAATATTAGGACTGTTGCCCATACACTTGAAAATTAAAGAACATGTGTTGCATTATAACGTCCGAAGATGAAACACAGTGAATATAGATGGGGAATTGATTACGGCGACAGACAAGGGATGGTGGAAGACGATCAGACGTAGGCTGTGGTATTGTTGGCCAAATACGATGGGATAGGGCGCATGAAGGGAGAGAGTTGTATTCATTTATCCCGAAAGTATTTGTGAGATTTGATTAATTTTCCCAAAATAATCAAATTAAATAGCTTTGTTTTCGGTTTTCAAATATATTTTGAGCGAACGGTGGCAGTAGCCGTTGCAAGGGAGTAGAAAACAAAGCATAAGGGAAAGTTTTTCGGGAGTCTCCTCATTCTACAACAAAATTCCAATTGGAAATCGTTGAAAAGTATTTGTTTTGGGAAATAGTGCGCAGTTCGTTGGAAAAGAATACCAACGCAACGGAAATTTTAGGGTTCTTTAAAAGGAGGTCGCGTCAGGACAAGTTTCGACATGCAGGGACTCGTCGGGTAAAGGTTTTATGGGTTTAAATGAATCACAATGAGCCGGGCGCGAGGAAGCGCTCAAACGGTTGGCACTAGAGGGTGGAGTCTGAAAAATTTTAAAGGGCCGTTGAAGGTGCGATGTAAACAAAACTTACGTCTTTGTAGTTAAAAACCGCTCGAAATCGACGGTTGAGAGAGACGCAGTTGAAGAACAAGAAACGTTGAAAATGTAGTTTAGGGATTGACTCTACGCATACGAAATCAAGCTTAAAATAACCTATCATAAGTGACGTCCAGAAGAGGGGATTTTAACCGCATTGGAGGCGTCAGTCATGTGATAGTTCAAATTATAGATCGTGGGTGGAATTGGAAGACGGGCATCGTCGGAGGAAAGCCCATTTATACCCCTGCAGAGGCGAAATTTGCGTCTTATGATTTTAGATTCTTGAGCTTGATGATTCTGATTCAGAATTCTCCTTCTAAGATACTTCATAGAACTTTCATCCTAAGATTCTTCGAACATTCAGATTATTCTTGGAGTCGAGATTTGATATTCTAATGTCTGATATTTTCGACAGATTCTACAATCATTATTCTGCTTTTAGATTCCGAGAATCTATTCTATCTTTTTTTAGATTTACTCCGAGATTTATCCTATGAAATACCTCACTTTTGGTGGTTATTCGGAGATGTTTTTTTTTCGAAGATTGAGGCGAGCAGCGATTTTTCGTGCTTTGAACTTTGTATTATTTTAACACGGGACGAATAGTTTGTCCGAGTGGACACAGAGAACTAAGAACGTCTATCCCGGTTGGAAAGGACCACGATCGGTCAAGTCCTCGATGAATTACGGGATTTTCCGAAGACTACGGGCGCGCCAGTTCGGAGAACAAGGCGGACATCTGGGAAGGGATGACGTCAGCTGCCCAAGCGACGACCAGTGAACCGAGAAGTCAGTCGGGACGCCTTCTGAGATGCCAGTGTCTTCGCACTACAACAGCTAATTGTCAACTTACTAGAGGTATATTGCACAGTTCGTTGCATGCAACAATTACTGTAAAGCGCATTCTGCGAGAAGAAAAATGTGGTAACTGTAAATAATGAAGGTCTAGACTTTTGAACTTTTGAACTTTACGACATTTGTGGAATGTGGCCATTAATACAAAAAGAGTGAAATCAATTCTGATTGTTTATTGTAAAATTGAAACAGGGTTTTCAAGGAGAGTAAATTGTAATTAAATTCAGTGTTGAGCTTATTTTGATGTAAGGAAAATACGTTTTTGGGGGATGCATGTGTGTTTTATGCCATGTATGTTTTTTGTGTATGATTAAAATTATTGAGTTAATTTGTTGATTATGCGTTTTCCTGTGTAAAGGAACCCAAGTATCGTTTTTTCCCTTAGGTAAAGAATACGAACCCATTTATTAATACCAGAGAAAGAGCTGGCCGAGGCAATACTCATATTGTGCGGTCAGTGAGTGCGAACCACTACCCTATTTAATAAATTATTAACTTAACTCAGCCTTATTTTTCGTTATGTTACTATATTTTATTATATATTTACTATAAATTTATTATATATTTAATATACTATAGTATTTAATAGTATATATAATAAAT
>NNCF01127338.1:163036-173162 GCA_002313205.1 Laupala kohalensis
AAGGATTCGTATTGTATCGTATATTATTGTTTTATGCTCATAATTTCATATTGAACCATTTATTTTTCATTCGCATTCTTTATACTGTGAAGTATTTCTTAATTGAATGTATTATTGGCTAGGCAATTGAATTCTTCACGACAATGAAATCTTGTTTGTTATAAGCGCCAATGGAATTAATTCTACTTCAATAATAGGTGTATATATTATTGGAGTGATCTTATTGCATTCGTTGATTCTTGTGAAAACACTGCTTCAGATAACCAGGCAGCGGGAGCTGCGTCGAGAAGCGGATTCTTGAAGTTAATTTTCTGTGTGTATTGTGTACGAGGCAGAGTCTTCAAGTTAACTTTCTGATGTTTATTTGTAAACAGCTGCTATGCAGCCGAATAACCTGTATAACATTAAAACTATGATCAACATACAAACGATGTTTAATTTATTATTTGATAATGTTGCTAACACTCCACAATTACCAAGAAAATTATTAGCGAAAATTTTGAAGCATTATGGAATATCCCAGTCGAAGTTTGCGTATGAATTTCATTCTGAGGGCAAAATCTGGAAGTTACGAATATGACTTTCAGGCAAATTCATGGTTCATAAGTATAATGTGTCCAGAAAAAGAAGAACCAGTGAAAGCTGTCAGAAACTCATAAATTTAGAGTTCCGCCCTTGAAAAGAAGAGGAACGTAGGGACAAGTAAAGGTCTATGTAAAATAGAAAAAAATCACTAAAATATCATTTTATGAATAAAAGGGCACCTTTGAGGATTGTACAATCTCCTTCAAAATTTTCGAGTTTGTTACATTAAAGTTGTAGTTAATTGTCATGAGGATATCCAAGAAACTCAAGAAATGTTATACAACGAAGTTCGAGAAATTTCTTAGTCAAAACGTAGGTAGATATAACGTTACATATCGCTACATCTTATTTCTAAAAGGCAACGCTTTTTAAAAAACAATTTGAATAAAACTTTTTAATATGGTCATACGTTTTTTGACTTAAAAAACGAAATTATTGGTAAACGGTTCTTCTCACGTTATTACGTTTGTTTATATTTATGTGAAATATTGTATACCTGTTGTGTATGCCATTTACTGTGATACTGTCCTGTGAACCCACCAATTGATACTCGTATGTTAGTATGACTGCGAAATCTTTGCGTGGGATCACAAGTAACGTTTTTTGTTTTACAATAAAGCTTCCGATAAATATGTAATAAAATATGAATTACAATACTTAACGGTAAGAAAGATGACGGTGTTTTATTTTGTAACTCAATTTTCACATACCTACCTTTCGAAGTCCGCTTTTTTTGAAGTAAAAATAAAGCCACAGGTGTCTTTCCAGGCTTAGTTAAGTGTAATCATGTTACGTCGAATGAAAATGGGAGACGGGACCGGGATTCGAACCCGGGACCTTGAGCTTTACGCGCTCATGCGCCTACCGACTGCGCCATCCCGTATGAGCGCGTAGGCGCATGCGCGCGTAAAGCTCAAGGTCCCGGGTTCGAATCCCGGTCCCGTCTCCCATTTTCATTCGACGTAACATGATTAATCTGTTACCTGGCGGTGAGGTTCACCGTAATCTAAGAGATTTCTATGTTAGTTAAGTGTGTATACGACTAACATATATTTTGCTATTGTAGTACTAAGATCAATGTTGATGAACTATCTCATACGAAGCGCCACTCGCATCTATGCTGCCACTAGAGAACTAATGCCCTTGTGTGGAAACTACAATTTTCAAGAAAATGCTATGCATTTTCAAAATATTGTTTAAAAAATCATAAAAATTGCATTTTGACAAGGACAAGCCAGTATAGTGATGAACGGGAATAGTTCTGAGAAGAAAGGCAATTCCTACGAGAAAGTGTAAGTAAGCGTTTTATTAGGTTTCGTCGTTGCCGTCGATAGAAGTTCCCTGTATAAAATTTTCACTGGAAGAGTGCTTAACGTAGAATTTGATTACCCTTCGAATATAACTGTGATTCAAATTTTTTATTTCAATGATATTAGACCATTGTTAAATCTTATGATCTTAATGTCTCAGTGCTGCTTTTCCGCTTATCTTCTTTGAATACAGTTTCCTTATCATTATCTACAATGTTGTATGTGTTGTAAACTAAGATAATCCCTTCCGAAAAAATTAACGCCATTTAATTGTTTGATATCTTTATCTTGTAATTTATACGTAAAGATAATTATTGCTGCGTTGTTCTATTTTTTTCAATTGATTGATTTATCTTCCAATCACAGGGTTCTCCTTGTTATTAATATGAGTAACATAGCTCTTTAATTCCTTTTTTCATTATCATTAATCTCTATTTCATTCTTCCCTTGTTTTCTGCTTCATACTCTTCTTGATGTTTTATGAAGTTTTACTTACTTCTGAGTGGAGAAGACTCATTTTCAACACTGATTTTTCAAATTGAGTGCTACGCATACACGGTTTACAGTAACATTTTAAGAACATATCTTTTTTAAGTGCAATTTAATATCTGCTAAGCAAACGTTTTAAAGATATAACAATTTTTGATTCATATATTTATACACAAAATGCACACCAAATATTAAGCTTTTGTGGGAAATACCTTTAGATTTACATTTTTTTTCTCATAAAAATATTAAATGGGAAAGGTGTCGAGAGAAATTCAAAGCTCAAAATTTATTCTGTTGCGATAATACTTGTCTGTATATGATTTATTTAGTGTGCATGGTAAAATACGGTATTGACGTGTCATCATAGCCAATATCTGTTCAGATTGCATTGAATCAAAAATTAAGAAAACTATTTGTTGCACAATTTAGTTCATAAAATTAAGCACGGTACCAACATTCTCATGAAATTATCAATAGATATCATGAGATTATGAAAGATAACTGCTTATTCACTAGAAATTTTAGTATTAACAAAAACAGAATATAGTTCATTGTATTACTTTTTCTGGAAGCAAGTCTGAACAATATTTTCTGAGAGAGTCAAATTATCAACAAGTGTAATAACTCCGCACTTTTAACGAACCAGCCTGTTTTACGTCATAATTGGTACTGTATATCTAAGTAGATGAAATGTTTGTTGAATCTTATGTCTATTTCATTCAGGAAATCTGTACTTTCTCTCAATTTTGTATTATCTTTATATTGAAGTCAATATTCGGTTTCTCTGGATAAGTTTTGTAAAAACTCAGTTTACAATTCAATCACAGACATTCTAAATGATTCCCCTTAAAGTACCTTCCGTTGCCTACTACTTGAAATTCACTCTGACAAATTGTTATATAAAATTCCTCTAGGAATCAGAAATATTACTAGCTTTGACTAGAATGTGGAGAGGACGAAGATTACCGTCACAAATTTTAAAAATTGGGAAACCACTCACCAGGAGATTCCGTGGCAAGCACACATGGGTTGTTTTGAAAGAACAAGAAATTTGTGATTTCCAAATTTCTCTATATGTTTTGCCCCATACGAGTACTCTACGAGTATCTCGCTTTGATTTGTTTTTGCAATTGAGAAAACGTTGGTGGTCAGTGAGGGACATGGCTCTTTACTTGTCCGCTTTGTTTTATTTACACCATGTGTAGTGCGGTAACACGGAATAATAAAGGTTTGAATTATGCGCTATGTTTAAAAACGCAATGAAAGGAATAGGGCAAATTACGATGTAATACGATGTAAGAAGGGAAAATGCTTTTTTCAAGATGCGTCACTAATGAGGGAAATATGCAAAATTACATAAATACATAAAAATATGCATGCAAAAATAACTTTTCATCAAAAAATGCATTTATGTCCAAAAATGTGCCGAGGACTTATATTACCAATTTTGTAATTAATATTCGAAAATTTACGTCTATCACTTTGACACGACTCATTTATGCACAATTAAGGAAAAATCATACATAATATAACCAAATCTGGTCTTCAGTTATTAGCATAATCAGGTCGAAGTACTTTATGGATTTCTGACCTTTGAATATGTACGACAAGTGGAGTAGAATTAAGAGAGGGCTCAATGACAATACTTCCTTGTTAATGTCCACGTTAGTTCTTGAAACTATTGCTCAGCGAATATAGCCAACACTACATAATGAAATTGCAACGTTCCATCCAAGAGGAGTAGAATTTAAGTCCCCTTGGTTCAATACTATAGTCCTCTAGGTTCCATCATTACGATATGCAATGGAGAGGTTCTCATACAGTTGGCATGATTTTGTTGATAGCTGCATGCGAAGTAAACAAATAGCAGAGACGTCTTGAGAAGACGTTATTTGTTAAATTACCTTTGCGTCGTGCGAATTGTGTTTAACAATGAGTTATCGCGTGAAATGCGCTTACGCTAGTTGTAATAATCTCTTTAGCGTTCGCTCAAATTTGTTTTTTTCAGATTACTGAAAGATAAATCAAAGTTAGTTATACGATCTTTGACAAAATGTAACTTGTTAGTAAAAAAGTACAGTTTTTATGGTCAAGCTAATAATAAAGAGGAAATTAAAAATTGATCTCATGTTGATAATAAATAGGTAAGCAGTTGTAATGAGATGTAATTTGTAACTAAAATATCTGAAGGCTACTTGTCGATAAATATTGATTTAATTAACCTTCTATATCTGTTTTTATATGTATTTAACCATTTTCCTTTCCTCCGATTCTAAATCCAATCAAGATTTTGAAAAATATAATATACCAAAAAAATCTACATTTTCAGTATTTAAATAATTAAAACCCCTTAGTTTTCGGTGAAATTCACTATTTCAATTAACGTTCAATGAACAAAAATACGATTATATTTGAATGTCCGCGCTTTGATACATGCAGCGCCACGTGGGGGTTACACGAACCACCAGCGAATGACGTCACTGATTTCACGTTTTTCCGCTAATGAACCCCTCTTGTATACTATAGTCCTCTTGATGTACGATAATGCTTAACAGAATGTTTTGTTGGAAGCTGAGATGTATGCTACAGTCCAGTTCCCAAGGGTTCCCATTTGGTGAAGTCAAAACGTTATTAACGTATCGGCTACGTAAGGTACGATGTTGGATGAAATCTGGAGAAGTTATTTGATATTTCAGGTTTGCTTTATATTAATATTTATGGAAAAAGATAATTCAACTATTCACAAGTATTCCAACTTCGTGTCTAATAAAACGCAAGTTCTCTTTTCTACATGAACGCATTTTATCCGCGACAATTTTATCCGTTCAATTGTAATGTTATGCTCCATCAATTATATTTAATAATTTTCTATCGTTTCTGCGTTTTTCCAAACACATTCATCATAATTTATTAAAACTATAGAGAAATTTCAAAGATCATGGCTAGCAGATCAAATCTGACAAATAATACAGTAATGTTTAACTTAAAGCAACTTATGTATTGTGTTAAATTGGGTGAATTTCACTGTCACTTCTGTACACATGTAAGTACATGATCAATTTCTAACATAAAATTCAAGAGTTTACATGAACTGGTAGACTGATACATAATCGAGATCGCTTGCGTTGGTTTTAGGACGAATTTTATGAGGAATATAAAGAAAGGAACAATCCGAAAACCAGAATAGATTTTCTTCCATTTGAGAATGATTATCCTATCTCCTGATACTATCCTCCTATCTAGGTGTTAAATAAAACTAAGCAGGCGAAAATCAAATTATAAAAATGTTGTGTGAAAATATAGTTTGTGAAAATGGCAAACATGTTACTTTTTGGACTATCAGTCACTTCAGTGTCCTATCGTAGCAATCAATTTACAACACGTTAATCAATTTGTAATTTTGATATATGTTTTGGAAAGATTTCTGAACTTTCTAACTCCATTTTTATATGCTAATATACTATTTCCGTTAGAACATTCTTTTGCAAATATTAGTTATTTTAAATTCAACAAGGGTTTTTCGTTGTAATTGATGAATTCATCGCTTAAATAAATACAACGTTCAAATAGAATATCTGGTTGAGTTCTCTGCATACACTTCCGTAGAGCTTGATGTATCTTTTAGCTCTTACGTCTTTGACCTGACCTTAAACATATATTCTGGAACTGTGTAACGTTACATAGCAAATGGAACTATCCTTGCATAAAGTTCTTTGATGATACATCGTCATAACGTAAATGTTCTGTAGCGACATGCTACATTATGACATTCACTAATTATCACCAAAGTCAACTCCCACTAACTTGACTCCCATCATTACAACAAGACCTGATCGACTGTTAGAACCTAGCAACGGGACTTGTTGATTTAGAAACGAAAATATCAGTCTACTGCGCGCTTCACTACGAGTGACATCAGTCTACCACTCTTCCTCGTGCGAGTTACATCGTGTTCTAGTACGTGTTCTCAATGCCCACTGAGAGTCGTTTTTGATGCCTCTGCCCCTAGTTCAACGGGATATGCAATAAATGATCTTTTGATGGGAGGTCCGCGAATTCAACGAAACTTAATGGATATATTATTAGAATTTAGAGTACATATAATAGCCTTCAGTGCTGACGTTCAAAAAATGTACAGACAGGTTAAAATAAAACCATCTGACAAAATGTTTCAATTGATTCTATGGCGTGACGACCCAACAGGAAGAATCCAAATTCTATCTCTCGACTCCTTGACGTATGGCTTTAAAAACAGTTCCTTTGGTGCGGTAAGATGCTTATGGGAATTAGCAGAGGAAAGCAAGGCGGAATATCCGAAAGCTAGCGATAGTGTAAAAAGGAATTTCTACGTAGATGATTTACTAAGCGGAAGTCTTGATGTTAAATCAGCGGTAGGGATAGCCCAACAAATAAAAGACATATTAACACAAGGTAAATTTCCTCTAACTAAATGGGCCAGTAACAACTCAGAATTCCTGTCATATTTTTCAAAAGAAACCTTAGCGCAATCACCGTTGATTTTAAAAGCCGAAGGCCACTTAAAAACTCTTGGTTTAAAGTGGAATCCTACAGATGACACATTGAGCGTGTGTGGCAAACTCGAACCTTTACAAGTCCCTTCTGTGGGTACCAAAAGAAAAATTTTGAGTATTATCAGCATGATTTTCGATCCAAATGGTATTTTAAGCCCAGTAACGATACGGTTTAAATTGTTCATTCAAAAGCTGTGGAAGGCAAAGTTACCGTGGGATGTTCCTATCGAAGAAGGGCTTCAGAAAGAATGGGAAGAATTGTCGGAAGAGTTGACGTTCATTCCCTATGTGAAATTTCCTCGTTGTGTTATTCCATCTGGTCGTTCAACCAACTTCTCCTTGCATTGTTACACTGATGCAGGTCCTAAGGCGTATGGTTGTGTCATTTATGACGTTTCCAAAAATGGAAGCTTTAACACAAGCAATTTATTGTTTTCTAAAACTCGAGTAGCCCCTTGCGCTCAAAATTTGACAATCCCAAAGCTGGTGTTGTGTGGAGCAGTGTTACTTGTCAAGCTCGTCGACAGAGTAATAACCAATCTGCCAATTCTGTTTAAAAATATTCATCTTTACACTGACAGTACCATTGTATTGTCCTGGATAAAAAATAATAATTCTAAAACAGCCCTTTGTGTCTCATCCAATTCAAATCATTAGAAACTTGTCTAGAGATGTGGTTTGGTCGCATGTAAAAGGTTCTGAAAATCCAGGGGATCTTTTAACCCGTGGAATGTCTGTATCTGCCCTGATCGACTCAGGATTATTGCGACATGGTCCTGATAATCTTAGAAAGGAAACCAGCTATGTTCAATTTATGCCAAATGAAATAAAATTCAATAACCTTGTCAGAAAGTATTCTGCCCTCTCATACTATTGTGAATGAAGTCGTAGAGAAAAGGGAAAATTAATCTTGCTTCATTAAAGTGATAGCTAAATTCTCAAAGTTTAATTTTCTCATTAGAACTATCGCGTACTGCCTGCGATTCATTCAGAACTTCAGAGCTGCAATAAAAAAGGAGGCAAAAAAACGCAGATCCCTTATCAGTCACACTGTTGGATCAATCGCAGAAAATAATAATTAAGGAGGTTCAACTCCATATCTTTCATAGTGAAAATAAGGCGTTGAAGTCTGATAAGGAACTGCCAAAGGGAAGTAAATTGATAGGGTTATTTCCTTTTATTGATAGTCAAGGTGTGATAAGAGTCGGGGGAAGGTTACAAAATTCTCATCTGACATTTGAGGAAAAACATCATATTGTATTAACATGTAATAACCATTTGTCTGAATTAATAACAGAAGCTTATCACTTGAGATATCTACATGCAGGCCCAAAGCTGCTGAGTTCTGCGATAAAATCCAAGTATTGGATAATATCATTGAACAAATTAGTGAAAAGAATAACAAATAGTTGTTTAACCTGCGTTAAATTAAAAAGGCAAACAGTTCGACAATTAATGGGTACATTATCAACAACTCGGGTCACACCCTCGTCACCTTTTTCTCATGTTTCAGTGGATTTCACAGGACCACTAAACGTTCGTATGGGTTTACCCCGCTCAAAGGCTATTGTAAAGGCCTATATATCTGTTTTTGTCTGTCATTCTTCAAAGTCAGTGTGTTTGGACTTAGTTGAATACCTTAATACCAAGCACTTCATAGCCTGTCTCACCAGGTTCTCATCCCGGTTCGGTTTTCCTAAAATGATTATGTCTGACAATGCTAAAACCTTTGTCAAAACTAGTAGGGATTTCTCAGAATTTTTAAGCTTCATCTCAAGGAAAGAAAATCGAGAAGAAATCGAATCAATGTTGAGTAACCAAAATACTCAGTGGATTTTCTCCCCTCCATACATCCCGCATAGAAAAAGCCTTGTCGAGGCAGCTATAAAATCTATGAAATATCATTTGAGACGAACCTTGGGGCAAAATGTGATATCCTTCCTAGAACTACGTACCTTGCTATCCACAATCGAAGCCTGCCTAAATTCTCGTCCGTTGTTTACCCGGCCTACAAATGATGATGACGTGGAAATTATAACTCCACAACACCTGATAACAGGCCATCCTTTAAAAAATTTACCTTTCACCCAAGACGACAAAAAATATCAAAATCCAATGCAACGATACATGGCTTTAAAAAACCATTTAAATTATTTGTGGAAGCGTTGGTCTGCTGACTATTTGTCAATACTCCAAAATAGATCAAAATGGCAAACAGTATCCAAGTCACTATCAGAAAGTGACATAGTTATTTTGAAAGACTCTCCCGTGCCCTTTGAATGGAAAATAGCTAGGGTTGTTAAGAATTTTCCAGATCAAAACGGGTTAATCCGCACGATACAGGTCAAAACCGCGAAAGGAATATATACGCGTGCCGTTCAAAAGGTTTGTTTGCTACCAAAGGAGTAAAAAACTACTGTAAAAAACTCCCCAGGACTAAACAAATTGACATTTATGAAATAGTTGAAAAATCTCAGGAGGCAGGAGGACTTCTGAGTACAATAAAATCACTCTATGTAATTGCCATTTAGTAATTCTGTGTAATAAAAATTCCCTTAAAATATGGCAATTAAAACAATCTAACAAAATACTTTAACTTCGAGCCAATAGCTTATGTAGTTCAGTTTATAACGGAAAGAAAGAATTCTTTACCTTCCCTCCTGCTCACGTAAGTGCACATTTTGCCGATGCGAAAGCGTAAAGACCTTGCGGTCGTGGTCAACGCATTATCAGTGCGTAAATTCTTAATTATATTCTGAAAATCTGAACGTCATCTCTTCATCCTGAAAATTACTTGACTCACTATTCTAACCACCTATGTTCTCGTCGGTTCTCGGTCAGGACTTCGAATCCCGGCCGTCGGCCCATATTATGTTTCGAAATGATCCTGCAGGTAACATGAAAGTTACACCTGGGTGAACAAACACCTATTGCGTGCAGGTACGACTTGCGCTTGCGCAGTTCGGCAGAATTGACGTTCCCTCCTTGAAGATATAGTAAAATAGAGTTCAGTAAGCTGTTGACCGCCGGGAACTGCAGTAAATTATAAGACAACTGCTACTCCCTCTCAAAGGGGTAGTTCAAACTTACGCCACCAGGGCGTGCCAGTGACCGGCTGAAGATTAATAGGCTTCGAAGGAAATATTTCTGAATTCCTGCGTCAGAGAGCGCGGCGGTAGCTCGACCTTGACCGTCGAATAATATGGTATC